>JAJMJJ010000194.1:0-30243 GCA_030568955.1 Geotrichum siamense (nom. inval.) | reverse complement strand
AAAAAAAAAAAAAAAAAAAAAAAAATAAAAAATAACAAAAAAAATATTAATAATTATAGATCAGTATAGGTATATTTGTGTGTAGAAAGTTATAAAATGGTATACCTTGGTACATATGTATATAAAAAAGAGATGTTTTGTTTTTTGTGATGTACTTCATATATGTAATACTCACCCAGTGGGGATGAACCTATTTAAGGTAGCGGCAGATTAGTTCCCTCAACGTTCAAGAGAGTCCATGAAAGATCCCACAAGGACTAGATCCTGCAAATTCCATTCTTTTGCGTCAAAATAAGAGCCGAAATCTAGAAGAGGGCGTGGAAAGCTCTATCCTTCCTATCTCACGAAGATGCCCAGGCATTGAATACTCTAAGACAATTCTTCCATGGTTTGCTACAAAGCTGCAACAATCTCCCCGTCCTTCCAAGGTACGTCCAGGAGGATACATCACTAGTATACCAATGTTTAAACATGTTACAATTGTGGCATAAATTCTACAGCTAAGTTGGATGATAGACATGAAAACTTCATCCGATCTTTATTTCTTTCCAGAGCTAAAACCATTATTTCTAGATTAGGATGAGCTCAAAAAACAACCATCATGCTACAACTATTGCCAAACAAATATCAGAAGGTAATTACTTCAAGAAATGGGATTTGAGATTAATTCTCCAATTACCATCTAAATAAGTTAATCTAAAAATATTTACTTCTGCATATAAAAAAAACATATCTATATATTAGAATTCTTTACACACATAAATTTATACATAAAATTATTTGAAGTTACATAACTAATATTATCGATTGCAAAATAAAGTAAATAAATAGTAGATGATATCGTGTATTGAATAAAAGTCCTGAATATAAATAGTACAGGCGTATGTATACATATATGTATGTACACAGTATAATATAAGTAAGTGAAAGGACATAAAAATTTACTGTTATTGAAAGGAATTGTGACATTAGTAGTGTTAATATAAGCCTTAGAAGTATTAGCATTAGTAGTATAAGTAGTATTAGTAGTACTAGTAGTATTAGCAGTATTCGTATTTATAGTATTAGTAGTAGTAATAGTATTGATAATATTAATAGTATTAGTATGTATATGGTTCGTAATCTACATAATTAATAGCCAAATGTAATTTGAGAGTAGTTGTTCTAGGACCATCAGACACCTTCCGTTTTATTCTCTTTTTTTTTGTGCTTACTGATTTACACGATAGTAACACGACTTTGATTCAATCTATGGGGAGTGCAAGGGTGGTTTTGTGATATTGTACAAATAGTGGACAGGTTGGTAAGCACTTGACAATATATAGTGGGGATGCAATATTTTCATGTTTGTGTGCGTGTGTGTGTGCTTTATAAAGGATCTTCACTTGTGACCATTTCAGGTCTTCCTCCTGTACTGCTAGGCTTACGCCATCTGCCCCAAACCTTTCGCACTACACCTTCACTTTTCACCATTCCTTCCACGCCCTTTGGTGCCTTCACCATCTGTCCTTCTGCATCCACCATTTCAAACATCCTATCGGCCTCACCCACTCCTCCAGCTACTCCTCCATTACCAGTTATGGCTTTTGAATTGTAGAGTTTGTCATCGTCTAAACGTTCTTCTATTCGCTTCGTTAAGGTTACGCAGATGGTCATCTCCCGACCACTGCCTTTGTCGCGGTGAACGGGGGCGTACCCAAACTCGATGAAGTCATCAAAGTGGCGCGTCGAGCCACAGAACGTCGCGAGAACGGTCTGTATTTGTGGGTCCTGAAAATATGACGCGCGTGTTGTTGTCGTCATTCTAGATATATGTTAATGTGTGAGTATGTGAATCCGATTTTCCTGAATCCATATATATATTAAAAGAAATTGGCGTAGCAAACAACAAAAATTGTTCAATGTGAGTTATAAAATAAATGGATGGAATGTCTTGTAAAATATTTAGAAGGAATGTGATAAATAGAATTGAAAATGAATGCGTCAAGAATGTGATTTGATTGAAAAAGGGGGGTTAGAAAAAAAAAATAAACTTAGACTTTTGTTTTTCCTATCTAAGAAATTTGTGTCAACTAGTCCCTTTCACACTTTAGAGTAGGGGACTAAATACATAACATATTATGTACATACCTAGGTATGTAGATAGTATTTATTCCCTATATACATACATGCTCTATATATATCAACATTTCAATGTATTTCTATTTCTGAAGCCAAAATTAAATCATCTACGTAGTACTTAGTTTCGTCCTCTCGTTTTAAATACGCTTAACAGGTCCTCCTGGACTATCAGGATTTCTAGCAGTCAATACTTCTACACCATTTTCAGTTACCAACAAAGTATGTTCAAATTGTGCACTCCAAGATCCATCAATGGTTGATGCAGTCCAATTATCTGGCCACGTTTGATCTCTAAATGAACCTAATGTAAGCATCGGTTCAATGGTAAAGGTCATACCGGGTTTAGCAATACCCGCTGCTTTGTTATGAGCAAAATGGGGGATATTGGGGGCACTATGGAATAAATGTCCTACACCATGACCACAATATGCACGAACTACACCAAGTTTGTTTGCTTTAGCATGCTTTTCAATAACATCACCAAAACTGCGGAATAGAACACCGGGTTTGACAGTTGCAATAGCTTTGTCGAGGGCTTCACGGGTAGTTTCGACTAGACGGACTACATCCGGATTACATTTGGCTTTGTCGCCAACATAGTAGGTTTCGTTTAAATCGGAATGGAGTCCATCACGGTATATGCTGACATCAAGATTGACAATATCACCGTCTTGTAAAGGTCGCTTGTCGGGAATACCGTGACAAATAATTTCGTTCACACTTGTGCATACACTCTTGGGGAAATTGTAATAGTTGAGGGGAGATGGGTAGGCTTTACGTTTCATACATTCTTCATGAACAACTTTATCAATCTCTTCGGTAGTAACACCAGGCTTGATAATAGATGCAGCAGCATCAAGAATTGCACGTCCATCTCTATTGAGTTTGCGATAAATTTTAATTGTTTCTGGATCCATAATTTCAATCTTTGCGGTTGATCCCACTGCACGCTCAGCTCTAGGAATACCATCAATAGCATGATCAGGCAAAACAACATCCGAATCGATAGGGCGAGGAGGAGCTAAAGGATAAACTGCACGAAGATCACCGGTATATGCTGAAATAGGGAATGGATCGAATGTAAGACCTTCTTTCGGAGGATGAATAGATTTATGAGAACGCCAATTACGTTTAAAACAAGCTTGAGAACAGAAAACTGATGTGATACCTGCCTTAAGACACGTAGGACATTTCAAAGTACCTAAAGCAGTATTGCTACAGTCAGCACCAGAACAAACTAAGGACATTTCTTTGTAATTTTTTTCTCTTTGACGTGATAACTTTGAACGGTTACGGGAAGAAGATTTTTCTTTTCCTGATGAGATATTTGTGTAGACGTCCCAAAACAGCGATTGGGTTAGGGACACACGGTGAAATTTTTTTTTGTCCCAAAAAATTCTCCCAACTGGAAACCAGTGAATTCTCAAAGGGAAAAAAAACTTCTCCTTCTGATATCACCACCACCCTTTTCCCATCATCACAAAAAACAAAACCAACCACAAAATGAGTAACGGTGTGGACTACGTTCTTTTCGAAGAAGCAGCAGGATATGCCCTTTTCAAGGTTTTACTTCAACCAGAAACCGTGGGAGCCAAGCTTGCTGAAGTCCAAGAAGCTGCCAACGACATTTCTAAATTCCGCAAAGTTCTTGAACTTGTCACTTTTGCACCATTCAAAGGAGCTGCTCATGCACTTGAGAATGCCAATGACATTTCAGAAGGTATTGTTTCTGAATATTTAAAGGCTGTTTTGGAACAAAATTTGCCAAAGCCTGAAGATAAAAAGAGCAAATTGAGGTTGGGAATTTCTGATAAGAATTTGGGTCAAAGTATTAAGGAAGTTGTGCCAGAAGTTGAATGTATTTCGTCAGAAGTGGTTCAAGATTTGCTTCGTGGGATTAGAAATCATGGTGTTAAGCTGATACAGGAATTGCATGAAGGTGATTTGGAAAGATCACAACTTGGTTTGGGTCATGCCTATTCTCGTGCTAAAGTTAAGTTCTCAGTCAACAAGAATGATAACCACATCATCCAAGCCATTGCCCTTTTGGATCAACTCGATAAAGATATTAATACATTTTCTATGCGTGTCAAGGAATGGTACGGTTGGCACTTCCCTGAACTCGCCAAAATTGTTAACGACAATTACACTTATGCTAGACTTGCTCTTTTCATTAAAGATAAGTCAACCTTGAATGATGATAGTCTTCATGATCTTTCTGGTTTTGTTAATGAAGATTCAGCTATTGCTGAACAAATTGTTAATGCTTCCAAGACTTCCATGGGCCAAGATATCTCTGAATCTGATATGACCAATGTTATTGCCTTTGCTGAACGTGTTGTTAATATCACTGAGTATCGTAAGAGACTTTATGATTATTTGAGTGAAAAAATGCACTCAGTTGCTCCCAATTTGTCTGAACTCATTGGTGAAGTTGTCGGAGCCAGACTTATTTCTCATGCAGGATCACTTACCAACTTATCCAAATATCCTGCTTCTACAGTACAAATTCTTGGTGCCGAAAAAGCACTTTTCCGCGCTCTAAAAACCAAAGGCAATACTCCCAAGTATGGTCTCATCTATCATTCATCATTCATTGGTAAAGCGGGTGCCAAAAACAAGGGTAGAATCTCAAGATTCTTGGCCAATAAATGCTCAATTGCTTCAAGGATTGATAATTATGCTGAAGCTCCTTCAAGTACTTTTGGTAAAATTTTGAAACAACAAGTGGAAGAAAGACTTGAGTTCTTTGATTCTGGCAAACCTCCAACCAAGAATGCTGATGCCATGAAACAAGCTATGGATGAAGTTTTGGCAAATGTTCCTAGTGTAAGTGCTGTACTTGATGATGAAGATGAAGTACAAGAACCCGTTAAGGAGAAAAAGGAAAAGAAAGAAAAGAAAGAAAAGAAGGAAAAGAAAGAAAAGAAGGAAAAAAAGGAAAAGAAGGAAAAGAAGGATAAAAAGAGATCAGCTCCAGATAGTGAAGAAAAGCCTAAGAAGAAGAAGAAGAAGTCTAAGGATTAGATGTAAATACCATTATTTCTTCAACTTGTGGATGTTCTTTTTGTGTTCATATAAATATATCGTGTCATTTTTCTTATTAAATATTTGTTGTTTATTGTCGTTCTCTACTACCAAGGTGGAGGAATATAGAAATAAAAAATTAGTTGATTTTTGTTTTTATTGATTCATTCTAGTAAGAAAGTGTATGTAGCAATCTTTACTTGAACGAATAGTATACAGATAGTACAGATTCAAATATACAGCCCACGATTTCCGTATCCTTCACTATCAACATCATTCAACCCCAATCTTTTTGCTATAGCTACAAATTCATCCACCCCGCACTCGTCAATTCTCTCTCTATCATTCTGACCTTCCGACCTAACTGCCAACACCACCACAGATGAACAATATTGACTTCTCACGAACCTAGAAACCATTGCTGCAGCCGAACCTTTTATACCATAAGGTACCATAATTTGTGGGACAGAATCGAGAGCACTAGCGGCTTTAGACATCAATAATGAGGAGGAAAGGTAACCAATTGGTTGTTCCATTTCTGCAGGGGTGAAGACGGTAATTGGAAGACCGGGAGAGGGAGGAAGGAAGGATTGGCAGAGGTAGGTTGATAATGAGGCGGCCCAGATGGGATCCATGGGTTCTAGTAGCACAACAAGTGTGGCATCACTTTGCATATACCCGGTCAACGTTACCGACTCCTGGCGCAGTGTGTTCTCAATATTCTCTGTCGCAGGATCAAGCCTGAATACAGGACCCAGCTTGTGCTGGATCGTAGAGTTGTGGAATATGAATTTGAGGGCATGTGAAACAATGATGAGTGACTGGAGCGTGCTGGAAGGTGGCGTCATAACATATTGGATCTTTTGAGGAGGTAGTGTAGGGATGTTGCTGTCATCAAGAATATGGCGTGGTGGAGGGACTTCTGCCCAAGGTTTGAACTGTCTTTACGTTAATAAGTAGCAAAATTGGGATTAAATATATTAATGAAACATACCAGCATTGTTGACTATATTGAAAAAAAAAAACTGTGAATGGGACAATGATCACCAAGTATAAATCTAGGTAGGTAAGTAATAAGTCCGTATGTAGCTAGAAGTGTATGTGAGTGGTGATGATATTTATGGAGTTTTTTTTTTTTTTTTTTTTTTTTTTTTTTTTTTTTTTTTTTTTTTTTTTTTTTTTTTTTTTTTTTTTTTTTTTTTTTTTTAGTTTCAAACCTTCTTACAACACCAAATTTCACCATTACAAAAAGAACACTACCACACAAATATGTCTACACCCACCCTAACACAACAATTCGACAGTCTCAACGACGCATTTATGTCGTCCCAGCGCCGTCTCCAAACCCTCATTCAATCCCGCGAGACCCTTGCTATCCAACAAACTGAGAACCAAGTCGTCATAGAAGAATTCAAATCACTTTCTTCATCAATTGACGAAGATGATGACAATAAGATATATAAACAAGTAGGCCCTATTCTGTTGCCTTTGTCTAAAATGGAAGCTCAGAGTAATGTAGAGAAAAGATTGGAGTTTATTGAGAAGGAGATTAAGAGGGTCGAGGAAAAGATTGGTGAATGTCAGAAAGTGTCGAGTGAGAAAAGAGATGAGGTATGTTGTTCTTGACGATGTTTTGTTTTTGTATGTATTTACTAATGGATTATTGCTTTAGATGTTGAAGATTAGGTCGATGATTCAGGCCCAGAATCAACAGGCTTAGAAGTATATTATAAATAAGCAGATAGAATCATGTAGAGTTTTTAATATTTATTTACTTGTTGGAGTTTTTTTTTTTTTTCTTGTCAAACAGAAAAAGATTCACATGAATCAAAGATACTTATATATAAACCCAATGTTGCTAAATTCCTTGATCATCCAAAGTATATTCACTCAATGAACTACCATCAACATCACCAACAAAGAAAATAATTTATATATATTTTAGAAATTGTTAAGTGCAGTCATTAAACCAACACCAAATGCAAGGACCCCTAGAGCAGGGCTAATGATAGATAGTAAGGTATAGAAGATTTCAAGTTTTTGTTCAGCTAAGAAAAGCTTCCGTTTTGTCAAAACTAGTTCACGATGTTCTTTTGAAGATAATGCGGTGTTATTAATCTCAGAAGTGTTAATTTTAAAAGAAGCATTGTCAAGGCTACTAGAAGGATGCAAAGTTTTCTTTAGCTTGTTAATCTCAGTCTCTTGATTAGATATTAACGAGACATGTTGGTTCAATTTTTGACCAAGATCTTTTAGTTCAGATTGATAGAGTTGTTTAGATTGGATTGACTGATTGATTGCATCAGTAACAAAGGGTTGATTAATTTGAATTTGATCAAGAAGATTTGTAACACTTGTTAGTTTTTGAGTGTCAATTCTAGTTTGGTTTATTTCGTAGATGAGGTTTTTGACAATTGATTCTAGGAGATGAGAAGATGAGCTGGAAGTTATGAAGTGATGTTGATGGGATGTGTGACGGGCATGGATATTGGAAAGTTCGTGTAAGGAAGTGTCAAGATCACCAAATAGTACAAGATCAAGAGCTTCGTAACCGCCTTTCTTGGGTTTTGTATGTTGTAATGGTAAAAACGAGATCTGGTCCACTTTAGCCGAGATCTTACGGTGAGAAGTACCTTTCCCTTCATCATTGTTAGGAATATCAATTCCCATCTCTATCACATCATCTTTTCTGATCTCTTTGCCATCCAGTCTATGAGCATCCAATAACTTCACACCATTCACATACGTTCCATTCGACGATTGAAGATCACGAATAAACACTTTCCCTGTATCATAATCAGCCCAAATCTCGGCGTGTTTACGTGACAAAACGCGTGAATCAAAACATCCATTGTCTGGTAAAGGCGTGACACGTGTATTTGATTGGCGGCCTAGAAGCAATGTGTCTGGTGGGAATGGAAGAATGAGGGTCTTGCGATCAAAGGTGTTGTTGAGCGAAGTTAGGCTTATCATGATGGAATATTGGTACCGCCTGCTGTGTGGACGAGGAGATGGCGGCGTTAGATGTCCATTGGAAGTTGAAGTTCCATCGGAAGTCATCATTGTGTGTGTATAATATATATGTGATACATATATGGATGTATGTAATATACCTATGCTGAGGGTAGAGCGATATGATGTAGATGGTTTCTGTGATAAATAAAAACAACTTTTTTTTTCTGGGACTTTTTATTTTTATTGTAATAACAAGGACTACTGCTGCTGCCACTACAAGAACTACAAAACAATGACCGACATAAACACAACACTCCAATCCACGGTGAACCATCTCTCATCGGCGTTAACATCGCTCTGTTCAGCCTCCCAATCTCTCGAAGCTACAGGTGTTCACGATTTCTCACGCCTTTCCACCGTCCTCCAAACCGAGCCCGTCTTTGACGTTGTTCCACAATCGCAAGTCCAAGACGCCAAATCTCGTGTCACTCAACAACTGGACCCTCAAATCTCACAACTCCTTTCCAAACTCGATCGCCAACTTTCCCATCTTCAGAACCATGAAAAACTTCTTGCTGCAAATGCCCGTTCTCAAGAACAATCCATTGTTCTACTGGAGAAATCAATGGATTCCAATGGTGGTGGTGATGCTGAGGCAAGTGATCAATTGATTAAACAGTTACGCGATTTGTGTGCTCAGAGGGATCGATTGGCTTATTCTCTTTCAAAAATCAAGTTGAAAAAACGACGTTTGACTTTGAATCAAACATTTATTTCAATGTCTTCTTCCCAATAATCATCGTCATTTTTATTTTTATTTTCCTTCAAAACTGATAAGGAAATCGTATTCTTCCTTCCTTCTCCTTCTACAACTATTTTTATATTTTTGTTCCATCATGATCACAACTGAAGAAATCGATAACCTCCGCCAATTTGTTCTTGAAGGTAAACATGCACAATTGTCTATGTTTGTTCGTATTTACTAACAACTGAAACTTTGTCCTCGATTAGCACGCAATGGTGCATACTGTCCATACTCCAATTTCAGAGTAGGTGCTGTCCTTCTTACTACTAGTGGTAAATACATTACAGGCGCCAATATTGAAAATGCAAGTTATCCGGCCGGTATTTGTGCTGAGCGTACTGCACTTGTTAAAGCGGTTTCAGAAGGTCATAAATCGTTCAAGGCTATAGCGGTATCGACAGATAGAGATGAATTTACTAGTCCTTGTGGCATTTGTAGACAGTTCATTAGGGAATTTGGACCAAAGTTGCCCATCTATATGTTTACGACTAGTGGAAAGTTTATTGTGAAAACTTTGGAAGAATTGTTGCCAATGAGCTTCGGACCCGAAGATTTGAAATGAATGAAATTTGAGGTTTATTTGAATCTATGTTTTGTATAATAGTAATAATGTAATAATATTTCTTTAAGCACTCTGTCCAAGGTTAATTAAGGGTGACGATCTTAGGTTTCTGTCTTTGTTCAAAGCCAATTTTGATTTGACCATTTCGACCATCATTTTATTGACAGGAGTTCCAATGCCATATGCCTTGCCCAACTTTACCACAAACCCGTTAATATACTCAATCTCTGTTTCTTTCAAAATATTCACATCATGTAACATGGAGCTTCTATTAGCACTAGTATTTTTAATAACAGTCGCAACTTCACCGGCCAATCTTTCTTTATTCAGAGCCATCAATATGGAGTCTTGATGAGAGTGGTAAATGTCAGGATGTTGGTGTTTTATGTGGTAAAGAAGTACGGAGGAAGATTCATGAATGAGTTTGAGTAGGAAGTAGTCGATGGAAGAGAGGGCTAGCAGCTCGCCGTTGTAGCATTCAAAAATGGTGGTCAAAGGGTTGATTACGCAGTTGATGACGAGTTTGGTATATTGCGCTACAATAAACTGTGGACAATATGGGACCAGATCGGCGTCCAGCCCAGGTGCCATCTCCAAACATTCCACCAACTCTTTCCCCACATCCTTTTTCACAATACCTTCCATTGTCGGCACCACTGCCAATTTAATGTTTCCTTCTCCACCATCTGCATAAACATACTCAAATGGACCTTTTGATCTAACTCCATGAGTCGTGACTCCCACTAAGAACTTCGGTCTATCCTCTACTCCTGGCCAACACTTTTCACATAACTCTTCATAAACCCCCATCCCATTCTGCAACAACAAAATGTTCGTATCTCTAGTAATCATTCTTCTCGCCGCTCTAATAGCTGCCACCGTTGATCTTGCCTTTGTTGTCACAATCAAATTCGATATTGGTCCCCCTCCTTGACCTTCTTCATTCATTCCTCCTCCAAAGCATATCGCCGGTATAACATTTTCTGAAGTATAGTTGTGTCGTGCAAACAAAATCTTCGACCCTTGGTCCTTATACTCTTTAACTCTTGCATTAGACTTAAGTATCAACGTAACACTTGGTGCTGCAATTGGAATACTCAAAAGTGAACTGGCCACTAATGATCCAATACTACCCGCTCCAATAATATCTTACGCAAAAATGTTAGTGCTTTAAAATCAAAAAGAATTTATATATATATACACATTTATATGCATATAGAATAAATGAAGTTGCATCAATCAATTGGCTTACGGATTCGAGGTTTCGTCATCGTTGAAACTTGTTAGTTTATTTGTTGGTGATTTAGAACCGTGAATGAGGATCAAGACCGGGGAGGTTTGGATTTTTTTTTTTTTTTTTTTTTTTTTTTTTTCTTGGGACCCTCGAGAACCGCATATTGAGTAACTCAAATCTCATGTCTTATTTTATTTTTTTTTCAAGGTTTCCGCTTTATTAATTTAACATTCTTACATAATCTCTTAGCTGTGGCAAAAAGAGAAACCCCCGGAATCAATTGCAAGGACTCCAACCTTTTCTTCTCCCATATTGTGTTTTTTAGTTGACGATAAGAAAATTCAAAAAAATGACTGATGTTAATGTATTCGACACTATTAGAAATTCTTTTGCTGAGTTCAGTGATGTCAAATCTATTGATAGTGCTATAATTCAAACAGTTAAATCTCCAAATGATGCGATGGTACTACTCTTTCATAGCTGGGCAATCTATGAGGGGTGGAATCTCTCGGCTGTAGATAGTGAAAAGTTGAAAAAAGAAGATAATTGTAAGTAAATATATTTGGGTTTTTGAAGATATGTTTATTGACTTGATTTAGATTTGAAAAAACATAAAAAATGGAATGCTAATGGCCCAAATTTTTATACTTTGGAGTATACTTTACCATCGACCAAGACTGTCGAAGTTGAGCTCTCTAAACGCTTTTCAACCGAGATACAAGTGAATCTTCTATCTCTAGATACTAAATTCGAAAGCTCGTTTCGTCTCACTTTGAACTCATATATTAACTTGGAATTTTTCAGCAATTGTTCATCATCCTCAAATATATCTGATCTTTTTGTCTCTGAGAATTCCATTTTTGAACTCTATGCTTTTCTAACTCATGAAATTACATCTAATCTCACACCGACCCCTTCAACAAACATGCCAATTAATTTGCCAACTAGAATTCTTCAGGAATCAATTGACCGTACAGCTGCTGATTCAAGTCCAAGTCCTGCAGCCCGATCGCCCTATGGTACACCTCCGCCCACATCTAATCTACCCAGGCATGGTCTTGAATATCCTCCCGATTTTGATGATGAGTTGGAAATTAACCGTAAGCTTAGGTTACCAAGGAATAGTAATGTTGGTGTTGGAAGTGGTGGCATCAGACCACCAGTAATTGGTGACAGAGATCTTAATCCTCCTGGCTTAGGGCCTCATGGGGGATCATCTGGTGGCATGTTCCCAACATTCCCTGAACTCAATACGCAGAATCGTTCACAGAGTGATCGGGATCAGGATGATCCATTGATACACCCACTAGGCTCACGTTGGGATCCAGTTGGTCCAGGAAATAGTCAAGGAGGGTTTGGTAGTAGTGGCTTTGGTGGTAATGGTTTTGGTGGAGGTTTTGTATGATTGTACATTCACTTTTCAAAGTAGAAACCTTGGAAGTCTATTATGTACGATGAGTATTTATTTATGTAATGTCGAGAATTGAAAGTATTGAAGATTAAAATTTATTCAACATTCTTTAAATTTGAAGGTATTCATTATTATATCTTTTACCATACTATTGGACACAAACCAAGCATGTAAATTTTCAACCATGACCTAAATTAGGAAACTAATTATTGAATTCATACCTGGTGTCTGCTGATTATACTAGCTCATTGACATGTACCTACCTAGGTACGTAGGCACATATGTACGATAAGATTCGTTTTTGTTTTTATCAACCAGTCGACAAACAAGTTCTGTGTAAATTTTTGATATAGAAAAATCTTCTAAAAGTAAGTTGAACATATTTTGAAATTGAAAGCGACCAACATATAGTCTTCCGGGCATATGTAGATGAAGTTGGCTATGTACCTATATAATGATTTTAAATTCTTAGCAAAAATAGAAAATATGTACTTAATATTTATTAGATACGATGGTATATAAAGAACTCCATCACTTAATACATCAGTGATCGAAAGTCACTCCAACAATATCATCCGTTGGGCATATACTAGGTAGGTACATATGTACATACATAAGTATGCCAACATTTGAAAGTGGAGCAAACATATTGAAGTATTTGCTTCAAGTATAAATGTACCATTTTCGGTGTAATCAGTTGGGCCAAATGATTGCCTTATGTAGGTAGTACGCCGCCTGTATAGTGTAGTAGGAGATACGGTGGCTTCAGTTGTTGCTACATTTCATACTTCCTACAGAATGGGTATTAACCAATCAATAAAGAGGTAAATGACAGTGATTTCATTAAAATTTGTACAAAAGTCTTAGAAAGTGCAATTGAAACTTGTTCATTAAAAATTAAAATATTCAAAGAGGGTAGAATTTACCCCCAATTCCATTTCCAGTTAAACCCCATTTCCCAATTAGTTCGTGCTGAGTGGACACAAACCCTCCTGATTTGTGTGTGTGTGTGTGTGTGCGTAGAAAGAAAGTTTCTGCCGCGTGAAATCTTTTTTTTTTTGAAGCCAAAAATAAAAAATATATATAACGAAAATAAAACAAGAACTTACTCCTTGTAACAACATTTGAATATCTGTTTTCTCTATTTATTTTTATTTTTTTTAACATTGTCAAACGGTTTTATACGATAAGTTTCACGATGATTAGGTCAATTACAAGAAGAAGCATGGTACAAACTGGTCGAATGGCCAGTGCTACACGCATGTCAGTTGCTTACAAGTCAACTATCAAATCAGTGAAACCATCACGACCTTTTGGTTCTTCGTCGTCCAAAAAGTCTAATGAAGAAGGGAAGAAAAAGTCTAAGGCAAAAGGATATTTGAACTCGCTTGCTAAATCTATTTTCTTTTTATCTACTGGTATGTCTCTCGGTGGTGCTCTACAAGCTTACTCTGATTATTATTCGAATAATACTTTCCCAAACTCTTCAGTCACACCCCTTTCAGACTTGGATCCGCCTATGTATGGTAACCAAATTGCTTTTGAGCAAGCTTATAAAGAGATTACTGAGTTACTCGGAGAGGAATATGTCACCAACTCACAAGATGTTCTCGATTCTCATTCAGATACTTATTGGAACTCACATCATGCCAAACCAGACGAACGTCCAGGAATGATTGCATACCCCAATTCTACCGAAGATGTTTCTGAAATTGCTAAGATTTGTCACAAATATAAAGTTCCAATTGTCCCCTTTGCAGGAGGCACTTCTTTAGAAGGTCATTTCACACCTATTTATGGCGGCATCTCAATTGATTTCTCCCGTATGAACTCAATTTTAGCCTTGCATAAAGATGACCTTGATGTCGTTGTCCAACCTGCTGTCAATTGGGAAGAACTTAACGAGTACTTGTGCGAAGAAGATTTGTTCTTTGGTCCAGATCCGGGACCAGGAGCTCAGATCTCCGGTATGATTGGCACTGGTTGCTCAGGAACAAATGCCTATAGGTACGGTACTATGCGTGAAAATACCCTTTCCCTTACCGTTGTATTAGCCGATGGAACTATTATAAAGACTCGTCAACGCCCTAGAAAGTCATCAGCCGGTTATAATTTAACGCAATTGTTTATCGGCAGCGAAGGTACATTGGGTATTGTCACCGAAGCCACGCTGAAATTGGTGCCACTTCCCAAGAATGAAAGTATCGCAGTTGCTACTTTTAATACACTCGAGGATGCCGCTGGTGCGGCTGCAGAAGTTGTGCAAAACGGTATTTTGGTCGGTGCAGTTGAACTTTTGGACCATAATATGATGAAAGCTATCAATCAAGCTGGTGCTACGACACGTATTTGGGATGAAGCTCCTACAATTCTATTCAAGTTCGCAGGCCCTTCTAAAGCCAATGTTTCAGACATGATCACACATGTTAAAAGTATTGCTAAATCACACAAGAATCGTACATTTGAGTTTGCTTCAAAAGAAGAAGATAGAACTGAACTTTGGTCGGCACGTAAAAACGCTCTTTGGTCCACAATTGACGTAGGTCCTAAAGGTGGACACTGCTGGACTACTGATGTTGCTGTTCCCATGTCTAAACTGCCCGATATCATCAGAACTACACAAGAAGATATCACTGCTTCAGGAATATTTGGAACAATTGTTGGTCATGTCGGAGATGGTAACTTCCACTCAATCTTAGTCTATGACCCTGAGAAAGATCGAGAAATAGTCGAAGGAGTTGTTCACAGGATGGTTAAGCGGGCTATTGAGTTTGAAGGTACTTGTACGGGTGAACATGGTGTTGGTGTAGGAAAGAAGTTGTATTTGGATGATGAAGTAGGTCCAAATGCTGTTGATTTAATGAGAAGATTGAAAAAAGCGTTAGACCCTCACTGTTTACTTAACCCTGATAAAATCATTACTGTGAATCCCAATTCAAAAGAACCATGATTCATGGCAGCTAGATAATATATATAATCATTCTCGCATATATATTAATGTATGAAAGCACACGTCTTTTAAATGATCTAGGATTATTTATTTTATGATTGAAGAAGTTTATTTCCTGATATTAAAGAGTAGGACATGTAATATTATAAAGCGTAGGACTATATATATATATATGTATTTCAGTAAAAGGCGAACGGACTTATTTTTTAAGTCCCAGTTTGTTTTTTCCTTCTCTTGTCCGGGTGAATTGAATCGTATAATAGAGGCTCATAAATGTGCATGGAAAACTACATATTGATTGTGACGTAAAAAAGGATAGTATTATCATATCGTGTGACGAGGAGATGGCTTCCCCGCATCCTGAGATTCATCAAGGTAAGTTGTTTTTATGAAAGCTTTTTTAACCATAAAAGAAGGGGTTACTAACTTTTTCTGTAGTCAATAGTAATATTGTATCTCAACTGTGACTATTTTTTTCTCCCACCAGAGAACTCCAAGAAACTGTATATACTAATATTAAATGATAGGTCCGAGAAGAGGACATGGACTAAACGGAATTTTATTGGATTCTGAGTAGTTCCATCTGCTTTCAATATTTTCATGGCAAACATGTTCGGCACTTTTTGCGCTTGGGATGAATCTTTGGATGTCAATAGCAATAGTTTTTTTCAGCCAGAGTTCGGATTTTGTCTATTGCGACAAGTCATAGATAGGGTAGATCACCATGGAATATTGGATTTACGATTCAGGCACTAGAAGTGTTTGGAATGTGGGAATCGTATTTGGTACTTGCTTAACTTATTGCTCTTTGAGTTTTGTGATATTGCTATTCAGTCGTTTACGGCATATCAGTGCTTTGAGGTAATCTTGTCAGCTCCTAGGAAGTCCTAAATTTTTTCATACGGCGAAATTAACGCTGGAAAGTATGCCAATGACGATGAAAGAGTTGGTGGGGTATTTGGCCTACCATATGCTTGCGCTACCGTTACTTTGTGTTTCTCCTGAAAAGTTTAAAATAGCATTTACATTCATCACGGTGATTAGCACTTGTACCATTTTTTGGCATGTGGATTAGGTATCATAGCTAGTGAAAAATCAAGTGATACCACAACAAGTAACGTCACGCATATATTTGGTACCTAACAGTCATGCTATAGGGTTAGCAGATTAACCAGATTTGCTGCATCCCCTAGTAAACAAATATCCGGTCAAACATTTGTTCCTATCCACGGAGTATTCGGAACTTCAGCATCTACAAAACTCCAGGTGAAAACTCTTTTCTTAACCTTTGGAATCCTACAAAAATAATTAATTATGATGTTCTTCACAACTATGCACCAGGCACCCATTGCGCAGTCTTTTTCCGTACAATTGAATTTTTTAATTCTACAACAGGCATTACCGTCATTGACAATGGAATCTTGGGAGGAATAGATATGGCAAGAATTCATTCCAAATATATCAATATCATTTGTGGTTCAATCTTAGTAGATATCTTTTTTGTTATCTTTCGTCCTTGATCAGTAGCGCAGAAGTGTTTCTCGAAGTACTAATTCTGACATTTTCCTAGTTCCTATAATTGCCATTTTTACGTGTGATTATTTCATTGCCCGTAAACAACGGTTTCGTCTTTCTTTTCTTTTCAGCTCCCCTGGCTTATACATCTACTTCTAAGTCTTCAATATGCGTGCTATTTTTTTCTGGATTTTTGCATTCATACCTGGTATAACCGAAATCCCTACTGTCAATCCCATTAACCACGTCCCCATCGTTTCCTTTTGACTATTCTAACTTTCAATCCTAGTAGGTTGCCCATTAGGTTTTGTCTTCTACTACATCATGAACAGAATATCTCCACAAAGAGGTATAGGTGAATATGATGAATACGACATTTATGGTGCATTCACCTTAGAAGAAGCAGAACAACTTAATACTAATACAAACAAAACTAAATTAGTTGATCCTCCTACAACTATATAAAAAAAATGTAAATTTTTATGTTTTACCATATACATTCATACATATGTATATTGTCGTTTAAATTATTATAATGATATTTACTATGCTGGTGAAAAAAGTATAATTAAAGTTTTTTATGTAAAAATTACTACATACTGTTAAATCCTCAAGGACTGATAACATAAAATAAAGATCAAAACGTCAATTCAAATAAGTTTCCTATGTAATTGAAGCGATATATAGTTATGTGGAGAAATAAAAGGAGGAAAAGAGAAGCATAACAAAAGTTAGGAAAGAATGGACAATGTGTTACAGATTCAACCTCTAAAATCCAAATGAGATATGACTTGAAATTTAAAAGTAATTTTGGATTTAACACTTAAAACTTAGGAAAATGGGGATCTGTAATACATACATGCCTACCATATACGTACTTATGTGTATATGTGTTTATGCTTTAAGAGCTACTAAATAGAAAAAACCCACCAAAGTTAGATTTAAGTATATCTTTGAAAATTATTTATAATCTTTATGTATGTATCTACAAATGGGTTATTGATAATGGGATACAGGAAACCCGTTCTATTGTCACCAAACGAAAAAACATATATGACTTGAGTATTAGGACTTAAAATTTATGTCCAAAACTTTTCGTACATGACGTCATCCATTGCCCATCACGATAAGTTAACACAAACAGGCTATAGTTTATATATCTCCACCATTAATCTTTATGCCAATGTTAGTAAATACATACATATATGCGTATACATAATTATGTAACTAACATGATTCCTTATATCCTCGTACTCATTATAGTTATTAAAATTCAATATATTTGTATGTATACATACAGACTACTTGATATTTTCTGAAAGGGAAAGAAAAATAATCGGAATAGAGTTTCCCAAATCAAATAAAAACAAGAACAATAGCTAGCTGCGAATTTTCTGGCAGATAAAGATCGGAACTATCAAGGTGAAAGAAGGGTGGAAATATGTCTTTGTTTAATTTTAAACTGATTGTGGGTGTGTGTCTCTCCCTTTTATTTTATTGCTCTGTCTACATTTGTATAGATGGAGATAGATGGGTACGTAGATTTTTGTAATCGATGAACTAATTAAGTGCGTATTAACACTGTAATATGATCTAGGTCTCTACATATGTGTTAATGGCTGTAAAGATGAGCAATGTATCAAATCAAATCCACTTCATTGTGAAGGAAGTTGATTTAATCGTGAAAATTAAATCATCAATGTACCTACATAGTTACATATGTAGATTTGATAGATTTTCATAATGTACATAGAGTATGAAATTTGAAATTTCATCCTTGTTCCTGTCGTGCATAAGACAATTGATATACAAAAACAGTAGATTTAATTGAAACATCAACCTTAATAAATTAATCCAAATCGTCGCTTACACGCTGAAGTGGTATTGATTGTAGCATTAATAAAACGAAATAAATAAAGATTACAACAATCGATATTTGCAATAATAGAAGACGATATTTGCCACCAGTTTTAAAACCCCGGGGCAAACCAGACGCCAGCCAAAATATTTAAAGTTCCCTGGGCCCTGTTGAGACAACCCTAACCCTTTATTGCTATCAGTAGATAATTTGTACCAATATGAGCTACTAATCTTATTAGTGCGGCACTTGGAGGGTTTTGTATTTAAGCCAACAAATATCCCACCTTTTTCATTTCTTTCTAAACTATCACAACTCTGTGCTATCAATTGCTTTTTTAATTGATAGTTTTACCAACACTCACTACCACTCAATAAATATTTTAATTTTTTCGCTTTAATATGAAGTTTTCAGCGCTTGCCGCTTCTGCATTCATTGCATCTTCTGCAACCGCACTTTCGTTTGACTTTGATGGTCTCCAACAAGTTTTTATGGCTAAGGCCTACAGAGGCAATGAACAAACCCCTATGCTCCCCGCAAAGTCTCTTCAGACTGCTGCTGATTTAATCAACAATATCGCTTCTTCTCTTGGTCAATCATGGAAAGATGTTCCTAAAGAAGCTGTCGGTGCCTGGGCCGAGGCAATCACTAAATTCCCTAATGCTGTTGCTGACCTCACTGTCGGGGCTAAGAAGCAATTTGGCAAGGTTGTTCCCACCAGAAAAGCCGTCAATAAATCTAATTGGCTCTATACTGTTCAAAGTGAAAGCCTCCCAAGTCATACTCTTAGAATTAAGTCCCCTGAGGCTTTGGGTGTTGATAATGTCAAGCAATACTCAGGGTATCTCGATGTAGGTGATGAGAAGCATTTGTTTTTCTGGTCTTTTGAATCCCGTAATGACCCGGAGAATGATCCTGTCATCTTGTGGCTTAATGGTGGCCCTGGATGCTCATCTCTCACTGGCCTTTTCTTTGAATTAGGTCCTGCTACAATCAATAAGGATTTGGAGCCTATTCCAAATCCCTACTCTTGGAATAACAATGCTACTGTTATTTTCCTTGATCAACCAGCTGATACTGGTTATTCTTATACCAATGGTGGTCAAGTTTCTGACACTGTAACTGCCAGTAAGGATACTTATGCTTTCCTTAGTCTTTTCTTTAAGCAATTCCCTGAATATGCCACAAAGCAATTCCACATTGCTGGTGAATCATATGGTGGTCATTACATTCCCGTTTTTGCCTCAGAAATTCTTTCTCATGATGATGCCAATTTTAACCTTACTTCTGTTGCTATTGGCAATGGACTGACTGATCCTCTTCGTCAATACGATTACTATGAGCCTATGGCCTGTGGTGAAGGTGGATATGATGCAGTTCTTTCTGAGGATGAATGTGAAGGAATGCTTAACTCACAATCTCGTTGTAACAGTTTGATCAATTCATGTTATAGTACTCAATCTACTTGGACTTGTCTTCCTGCTTCTATCTACTGTAATAATGCTATGATGGGACCTTATCAACGTACTGGTAAGAATGTTTATGATATTAGAACTGACTGTGGTTCTTCTCCTCTTTGTTATGATGATCTTGAATTTGTTGACAAGTACCTTAATCAAGACTTTGTTAAGGAGGCACTTGGAGCAGATGTTGACAAGTATGAAGGATGCAACTTTGATGTTAACCGAAACTTCTTGACTCACGGAGATTGGATGAAGCCCTATTACACAGCCGTTGTTGATATTCTTGAGAAGGGTCTTCCTGTTTTGATTTATGCTGGAGATAAGGATTTCATTTGCAATTGGCTTGGTAACCAAAACTGGGTTCGTAAACTTGACTGGTCCGGATCTAGTGGTATGGCTAATGCTAAAGTTAAGGACTGGATTGTTGATGGTAAGAAGGCTGGTACTAAATTTAATTCTGAGAAGTTTACATTTGTTCGGGTATTTGATGCGGGACATATGGTACCATACAATCAACCAGAAAATGCATTGAGTTTGATTAACGATTGGGTTGCAGGTGACTATTCGTTGTCTAAATAAATAAATTACACTTAAAATAAATAGTTGTGTAATGATAATGTGATAAAACTTTTATTGTTTTATATAGTAATATAATAAATATGGAAATATAACTACAGTGTAGATTAGAAGTGGTAGGATTAAAGGAAAATAAGATTTAAAATTAACAATAAAAGAACAAGGATATATAATATATTTTATATATAATAATAATAATAGTAATAATAATAAAAGACTAAAAAATAGAATAAAAGAAAATCAAGGTTTTTTCGTAATTTCACCAGCATAATCATCATTAAGGATTTCAACACCTTCAATAATATCATCATCATCTTTATTCACCACAACAGCTTCACTATTTTTATAAATAAGATGATCAACATTAACCTTAGGACCTTTAAAGAAAGACTTAGCATATACAAAGAACCAAGTAATTGCAAGAAGCATTGGACCAAAATAGACTACTACAGTCCAATTCATTAAGTCAGGAGTATTGTTGGCACCACGATATTGAGGGAAACAAAGAATTGGAGTCATGAGGGTTACAAAGGAAAGAGATATTAGACCAGAGATGGTTGAGAATTTACCAAGATGCCATGGACCAGGTTTAAATCTATCACGGGCGTAAAGGGTTTTCATACCAATAGGGATTGCAAAAGCAATGTAAGCAGCAATTGCACCGACGGAAAAGATTGCATCAATTGCAACACCACCAGCAAAAATAAGAAGAAGAAGAAGACAACCAATGGTAGTGTTGAACCAAACTGCCATTACGGGAGTATCAGTACGCTTGTTAACTTTTCCCCAGATATGAGAGAGTGGGAAACACCCATCACGAGAATAAGCGTAGGCTACACGAGAAGCTGCAATCATGGAAGCTTGACCCATAAAAAATGCGGAAATGATTGTAAGGGAAGTAATGAAAAGGACCAATTTGTTTGAAAGCACTTGTGATAAGTAAGTAACAAAAGGTTGACCAAGTTCATCATTAATGACAGCAGAAATATCAGTAACAGTATAAGCCAAAACTAATTGGAAGGCCCAACCAAGAACACCACCAATAGAAGAAGTCATAACAATAGCACGAGGTGAAGCAACATTAGCATTTGAACATTCTTCAGCCAAATGAAAGGGAGAATCATAACCAGACATTGTCCAAATAATTGCAATAAAACTCATAAGAACAGCAATTCCATTGGGCCAATCTGTTTGATTATCAATAGTACCCCAAACTTCAGAAGAAGGATTAAATTTGGGATCTTCACGTTCATTACCAGCTAAAATGACAATAAGAGCGATAAGAAGGGCAATAGAATTCATTATTGTACCTGCAGAATTAAATCTAGCCAAGAATTTAGTTGGCATGCAAGAAATGACAGATTGGGTAAACATGATTGCGATAGTAAGAAGGTAGACTTGCCAGTTAGTAGCTTCATAAGTAGGGTCATTAAGAGTTTTACAAGCCAAGATCATTGAAGCAAGAGCGTAATCAATAGAAGGCGAAGACGTAACTTGACATAGCCAATTACTCCACCCGGTAATCCAAGAAGCTAAAGGCCCCCAACCAGGAGGAGCCAATACCGCTGACGCATAATACAAACCACCCGACGTAGGCATTGACGAACACAACTCTGCCATACTATTAGCCACAGCTTGAATTCCAATCATGGCCACCAACCACCCCCAAGTCATTCCAGCAGTTCCTGCATACCCCATTCCATAATACAAAGTCGATGCAATCGACGGCAACAAACCCAGCAGCGCAAACGATACTGCAAACGAAGACCATAACCCGAACTCACGTTTAAACTCCTGCTTATAACCCAACGCAACCAACGCCTCTTCATCCGCAGTCATAACATGATCCGTAACAATAGGATGTAAATGACGATTAGAAAAAATCGACGTAACATTCATCTTATCCACCGATACTTCTCCTTCCATATTTGTATGAACCGGAGGCTCTGGCACTGCTAAATTCACCGACGAACTCTGCATATTTCTTTTTTTTTTTTTTTTTTTCGTTTTGTTTTGTTAATGTTTCCTTGGGGAAATTTTCAGAAGGGAGAAAAGAAAATATAATCCAACAAATTTTTACTACTACTACTACTACTGTCACCACAACGACTACTACTGGAAGTGAAAATAATAGCAATAAGGATCTGTCGAAGATCAAAATAAAATAGAAAATAAATAAAAAAGGAGAGGATAAAAGAGATAATTATATAAAAATAAAATAAAGTAAAACTACAATAACAGTTTCAAGCAAAGTAAGAAAATCGAGAAAACGGCATTATCTAATCTTGTTATCCTCCTTCCTCCATCTCGAACTTCCAACAAACAAACCACCAATACAAAACAGAGAAAAGCTGGGGGAAGAGAGAAAGAAGAAGAAGAAAAAATTGCCGGTGTTATCGTCTACCAATAAAACCCGAATGTTTTATCATCGAGGATTTTGTTTAACCGCCCTACATTTGGTTATTTAAGTAGGCCCATCCGAGCACCTTTTTTTCACTCTTTTTCTCACAATCACCTATTAGTTGCATACGTACTATGTACATGCAAACACACATGTAATTACTACTGTGTGTATATTCTAGAATTGTTCAACCGCGTATTTCCCTGGAATTCTCTTTTTAAATTTATCCCTGTTATCACAATCATCAACCAATCAATCCCCGTTTACACCACTCTCTACAGCGGCTAATTTGCATATTTATGTACACAAATACTCTAATCGATAAGCTTTTTCATTCAAACCTCTTCTTTATAATATCTAGCTGTCACGATCTAGCATGGGGTCTTGACCTTGAAATTCTAGAAATCTTTTTGTGTATTGGGTGTATTCTACTGCTGCTATACTATGTATTAGTAATATCTGCTGTGGTGTATATACAAAAATTAAGACGTTATTTTTTGCTTCTATGTTGAGCATATATGTTGCCATGGTAACCACAATCGGAGTATTACCAAAACCAGCATTCTTCCTAACCTTCCGAACAAAAATTAAAAATAGAATCGTTTCCTTCTTATTATCCAACAGTAGTAGTCCCTCTAAGTTTCATAATTTGTTCATTAGTGCTCAAACAACTTGCTATCGCTATTTTACTTGCTGCTAATGTCTTACTCTTATTGCCATTGTGAATTTTTTACCCATCGCGAAGTTAGTCACCACTTGAACAGAGCAGGTACTACCTGACCATTTATATACATATAATATAACAATTTTTTTTTGCTTACTTGTCGCTTCAAAGATCTAATTATAAATTTCTTCTTGATCATATATCAACGGCCTTAACTTTATAATCCTTCATTTGACACTGATCTTCGATGTCAATGCCTTTCCTTTTTTAACATGTTTAGTTACTACATATTTATCTAAGTTTCTATGTGTCTAAAATGGTGTATATGTGAGGAAAATGATTATATTGCAAGTGAAGAGTTTTCCTGTATAAGGAGGATAAGGGAAAACTGAGCTTGATTAAGTACTCAGGGTTTGTGACACGGGACTTGGAATAAAAATTTAAAGCTTAGGACTTGAATTATAGATTTGACACTTAGGACTTAAAATATTGATTTTAGCCAAAAGGCAAAGATTTTTTTTTTTTTTTTACCATGTTGTTTATGTAATTTTAAGTAATGATTTAAAGTCTAAAGCTGTTGTGTGCTAGGAAATCTGAAAATTGTATGGTTTTATATATATATATATATATATATATATTGGTTAGCTTTATTTTGCTATGTTGTTGATTCATTCCATAGTCATTATCATGTAGATGTATCTGCCAATGACTTTTGACTTGGCTACCATATCCTGTGGTTGTGAAATGAATAAAGATCGAATGAATTCCTCGGGGCTATCTCCGAAAGGACAGTAGAATCTACACCACAAACGTAACATGCTCGAGCATTGGAATGTTAGATGAGTTAAGTCTCCAGTTCCGGCACCACAGTGAGAACAATTCTTCTCTTTGTGACCTGGACGTACATAAGGGGCACCTGGAAGAGCAGAGAGGTTATTGTAGCTTCGAAGCGAGCCATGGAAGAATTGTCATAAGATATCCGATGCTCGGACATCATCATGAGATAATATGGATATAGCTTTCCATACCCGCTTCCAAATATCAGCTCCCAATTGAATATTACAGAAGGGACCAGTTAACTTCGGAATTAACCAAATCTTATCCTTACGTAGTCTCTCTGGGACTCTTTTGAAAGAGGACGAAACAAATCTGTCAGGAGGTTCATCCTCAATTGGATGCTTCGGCCGGATAATGATATTAAGATTGGGTCGCGAAGACGCCACAAATATAATGGGCTTTTTGCTAATTTCGGGAGTTATTTGCAGCAAAGCTTTTGCTGGTTGAATAATGGAGGGATCTATGTATTTATGATTAAATTCTTTTGAGTTAACTCATATTGAGCTTAGCTTGTAAAACTTATCCTGGATCTTATTTCTTGAAGTAATAGATATTTGTTTGGCAATATTCATAGCTAATCCACTGTTCTTTGAGGATTTAAACCCTAGGGTTTAGTGCATAGCAATGACAACAACACCAACAAAAGTCCACTTACCAAGCAAAATGAAGCTGAAAATAAAATAAAAAGATAAAAATAAAAAATTGTACATTCCCAAATTAGGATTACTTATTCAGAAAATTGTTCATAAACATATGAAACAATATACTTTCCTAGATACCGAGAATTGAGTGTTTTCCAAAATGTGTCCGTGTGTGTTTTTTTTAGTTAGCTTTATTTTGCGTAAATATATGTTTGCAACGTACTGCAGTAACATAGACAATTACAAAGGTTTAAAAGTAATATTTTTTTTTTCATTTCTTTTGTTGTTGGTGGTTTATAAAACCCAATCGAATGAAATGTCATGGTTACTCCAAGAAACTATAAACCCTTGTTATGTGGTAGTTTGGTACTCAGTAGAGATTTAGTAGATGGACTGATGAAAAAATGTACTGAAAAGGCTTTGTAATAATGTGTACAAATATGTTAAGAAAAATATATTTACTTGACCAGAAAACCTTTATATTATAAAATATATACCTTGCGGAGAAGAAATAATATTGACAAAACAAAATATATATCTTACTAAGATCGACCTTATTTTTGGTTCATCGTAATAAACATCAAGATATTTTATAATCACATACGAGTATGTATGTATATGTAGACTTCGGTAATTCTTAATTGTGGAACAGTTGAAGTCGCAAAAGATTTTTTTTTTTTTGCGCTGACAATTAGTCTTTTATTTTTTAAGGTAATAGGTATAAAAAATGGTAGTAAAATAAAAATAAAAATAAAAATAAAAATAAAAATAAAAATAACACTAATTTATTATGCCTGTAAGCAAAATTATGAAATATGTGCTACTACGGTATATATCAATCTGTTGCTTCAATTATTGGTTTGGAATCCATCTCGAGTCAAGCTTTAAAAAAAATTATTGTGGATATGTATAACCTTAAAAAATTTTGCATTCTTAAATTTATGATTTCTTATTTCTTTCTCGATTAACTCTTTTTTTTGTTTGTTTGTTTTTGTGATGTCACTATCCATTGGCCATTCTAGTTATGGTGTATTAACAATGGAGAGATTCAGAAAAGTTTTTTTCCTCTCTGGAAAAAAAAAAAAAAAAAAAAAAATTCTAAAATGGAGCAGAAACTTTTAGAATATAAATATTTTTCTGCCTTATTTCAATTATGAGAATGAATTAGTTTTAAATTTTTTTTTTCTGTACATAGTTGTATAGGTACTATAGGTTCCGGACTTTGCAAGATGCAGTTATTGGGACATGATGTAATAAGTTGGAATCAAATATGGATTGTGATTTTTTAATAGAGGAAATGGGTAGTTGACTATGGAATATACATATATGTAGGGTTTTTCTTTTTATGAGGTTGTATTCTAGGCTTCACAAGTGATAACTAAGTCAGGAATTGACGATAGTAATATATATATATATATATATATATATATATTTGTTTCTTTCAGTTTCAACTTATTTATTACATTATCACTTGTGTGTCCATAATTTTTTTATTTTTTTTTTTTTTTTTTCTAAAAAAGCAACAAAATAAAATAAAACGCATTAAATATTTTTTTCTTCTGTGGTTGTGATAGCATTCATATAGTCCAAAATAAAAACATTCACAATTAGCAGAAATAAAAGTGTTTCGATGGAAATGCTTAAATATCGATGATTATAAAGGTTTAGTAAAAATTGCATTGACAAATGAAATTTTTTTTTTTTTTAAACCATATAATGCCTTTCCATATTCCATGTACCGTTTATTGACGAAAGAGCCACGAATTATACCATAAGCACATTATTTTGCCCTTGTATTCCAATGATATCATTCTTATCTTAAATTGTTAGAATGATATGCTTATTTGGCAAAAAGTTGTTGTGATATAATTTGTATTCTGTTGTGTCCAAAATAAATTAAAAAAACAGATATAGTAGCAGTTTGTTGGCATAGGGAGGAAAGGGGAAGTTTTTTCTCTCTTGCTTTTGTGCCCTTAGGTAATTTCATTCCAAGCTAGGAACAGTTTTGGATAGGGTGTAACTGTGTGTGCATAGCTGTGTGTTTAATCACATTTTAGGTTGTTGAAAATAAGAAGTTTATGTACCTTGTGGTCGAGTATTTTTTTTTTTTTTTGTAACAGTTGGATTTGATGTTGTTCAGGATTCATTTATTTATTTATTTTTTTAAAAAAAAAAAATAATATAATCTCCGGTTTTGAATTGCCGAGACGGGATTTTCTTTTTGATTTATAAACTGAGTAGTTCTATTACGTTAATCAATATTACATACCACTGCATGTGTGTGTGTGTGTGTGTGATGTAGGTGGTATTTACATGTTGTCCAACGTAGATCGTGAATATCATGGTTGAAAATACATTATAAATGGAGCGGACTTAAGATCTTCTTTTTTTCCCCCTAATACTCTACATTTGGTATAAAATGTAGAAAGAGATGAATATTTTAAACTCGATCCAGAAAAATCGAATCCAAATCGAACAATGCATTCAATATTAGAATGTTTACATAGCATATGCAGTTGTGCATTACTTCAAATTTTTATTCACATGTCCTCATGACAAGTACTATATATTGTCGATGCATGTATGTCCTGCACAGTAGTCGATGATGAAGTGAAGTTGCTATTGCTTGCATGCCCCTTTGTAATACTTACATGGTAAAGTAATATTAAAAAAAATAATACATAACCATTCAACACACACACACACACACACACAAACATTCTTGTTTAGGAAGAAGTGTCAAAATCTCAAGATCCAAAAATTTCCTATTCTAGTATATTTTTTTATCCTTTTCCTCCCAAGAAAAAAAAAAGAAAATATATATATTTTTTTTGACCAAAACTTTTAGAAATGGAAAAATTATATAACAAAAACATTTGTTTTTGAGTAAAAAAAAGAAAAAAAATATTGTAATTAAAGATTGCTTGTTGTTGTGTTTTTTCTTTTTCTGGAAATGGAAACTGGGAAAGTTGATTATATGTAGTGTTTATAAATTCAATTATTTTATTTTATTTTTTTTTTGTTTTCCAGTTTTCAAGGGGATGAGATGTATGGAGAGGTTTTTCTGATAGGAGGGACAGCGTGCATACATACATACATAGTATTCAAATTTCCATGATAGTACATTGACTATTGGTATGGAGGGAGATCTCTGTAGTATGCAGTAGACGAACTATTTCCTACCACATAATAGTAGCCTACGTATATATATAATCTTTACTGATATCTGCAGTGGTAATCCACTATATGTGAAAAAAAAAAAAAATTTGCATACTAATGCTATGTACTAGTACTTCAAAGTCCTCTGAGAATGGAGATAATAAGGATCATTCCGATAAATAAGTTGCCTAATGACACATCATAAACAATAAAGTAAAAGATTAGTATTACTACACCCCATAATATGTAGGCACAGTCACTCCTCGTTATTTAACGTACCCATTCCAAATGGTTTTCCCCAAAAACCTTTTTTTTTTTTTTTTCCAACAAGTTAAAATGCCACGAAATTGAACTCCGTTGAGTGAAATCCACAAAAATATTATCAATTTAAACTACCTACCTAGAAATGACTGACGAATATTGAGAAATCATGGATTGACGATGTTATTGAACGATACACTCTTCTAATAATCATGTCGCAGAAATTCTTTCAAATAGCTGTTTAACGATTCAAGAAAAGTCATTTAACAAAAAAAAAAGCCACCAAGATCTCCAATGCATATCTAGTAGCATATATGGATTGTGATAAACGGAGAATCAAGCGTTGTGTTAAAAAAAAAAAGAAAAAAAAAAAACTAGGTACTCAGAAATTTCTGAGAATGTACCTATTGGAATACCTAAAATGATAACGCGTGAAGAAGAAGAATATGGTAACTACGAAAGTTGAACTTTTTGCAATTCTTTCGATAGAAGCTGCTGCCACCTGATTTTTGTTATGCAAGAACCTAAATGATGATAATTATTCACATTTTAACAGCATCATCTGGGATGATGAGACTTCAATGGATATTGCCGCGATAGAAAACGACGCGAAATTTATTCCAGAGATTAAAAGACTCAAAATATCAGCCATTATACCTACAAAATGTGCCAGATTAAAAAGGAGCTTACAATAATGAGTTGACATACTTTTATCCTAGTTGAGAGCAAACTTCTTTATATATTCTGGATAGAGTTATCGATTTGAAGAAATTTTCATATCTCAAGGTTCTAAAGACTAAAATGTTTGATATTTATAAAGGATGTTGACTTTGTAATTTCAAGGCATGCCTTAATGAGAACTAAATCAACACTTGATTACCCCATTATAAACTAATAGGCCATCCTACCACAAAACATTTACTAAAACCACAAGGACATTAATTCTTTTCAAGAGAATGAAATTAACACGATAATGATAAAAAAAAAAGGTCATGGATCACGAATCATTTCTGAAAGCATGTTTGAAACGTGACCCAAATTCCGTTCAGGATTTTATCATGGTTAAAAAGTACAAAAATACCTTACTAATTTGGAAATATATATATAATTTACAGGTTTCAAACTTTTGATTGATATATGTTGGTAAAATATTTCTGTTTTGGAATAAATTTAAAAAAGTTAGGATGGTAGCCGAAGTTTGGGTTTGGGAGGTAAGTGAAAAATAACGAGGGGTACATTCTATGTGCAAACCACCTTTTTTTTTTTTTTTTTTGAAGATATATCCAAAACTGAAGGACCGCATTGTATATATGTACATATATACACATGGCATCAATGTACTATACTCAGTACATACTTAAGTATACATATAAATATAATTCAGCATCTATTTCCACTTCAAAACTTACTATGATGGCATAACACCAAGTACATTTCGTTCTGTCGACATAGTGTTGTGCCTTCAAGGAACGGAGTGAAACGGTTAAGTTTCTATGTATCTAAAATGGTGTAAATGTAAAATAAAAAAAAAAGAATAAAAGGCACAAGTGAAGAGTTTTCTTATTAGTGGGGAAAGGTCGAGCGTGGTTACTATTGAGTGGTCAAGATTAAGGACTAAAGACTTAGACAATTAGGACTTGTAATATGTTACATAAAATAAAAATATATATATCATCTAATAAACCGATGTTTTAAAACGATTGTAGCATGGAATAAAATCGGGAGATAGTCCTGCGGAATTCATTAGATGTGTATTTCTCTCAAGGCCAGAAGATCTTATAGCCAAAAAAAAAAAAAAAAAAA
>JAJMJJ010000193.1:9146-30461 GCA_030568955.1 Geotrichum siamense (nom. inval.) | reverse complement strand
ATAGCACAAAAGAATGCAATAAGGTACTTTTTTTCCTTAAAAAAACGTCCTTTTGTTTTGTAGAAAATGCTTCCCGAGAAGGATGAATAATGCAATGTTATGTGTGAACAACGAGTCTTAATGATCCTGGGACTAATTTAGTCACGACCATGTTTTATCCTCATATGTCTTGTCAGAGCATCCCGTCTACCAAATTGTTTATCATCAGGACAATACTCACACCTGAACTTAACTTTATTCTTGTTGTGAATAGTTTTCAGATGACGAATGAGATCATAAGAACGACTAAATGACTTTCCACATTGATTGCAGTGTGTAGGATAGTTACTCTTTGTACGTGACGTGTGAGTTTTCGTCTTATGAGGTTTTGAAACCATCTTTGGCTCAGGATCAGGCTGGAATGTCGTAGAATTATCGAGATAAAATAATGGAGTAGCAGGCTCAGCAGTGTAAAATGGTGAATATGTTGGGGATAATGTTTCATCAGAATCAGGAGAAGAGGAGGGAGATGATGGTGAGTGGCTGAGGTCATCATCTACTTCAATTGGATCAACATGTTGACTTTCCGGATCCGTTGGAATAGAGATATCTTCAATATATACAGGGTTCTCCATAAAATCTCCTGCATTAAAGTTGTCTTGATTTGGAACTATATCGAAATAATTTCCATCTTCCTCGTCATCAGTTATTGCTTCATTTGAGTAGTCGTAGTGATTAAAATCCTCAACTTCGATATTGGATGGTTGTTGATTAGACATGGAGAAATCGAAGAGATCCTGGTTTGGGATAGGATCGGTGAGGTAGTACTCATTGTCAAATCGGATAGGAGTTTCTTTGGCGTTGCCTGGTTTCATGTTTTGATTAAAGTAAAGCTGATCTTGCTTTAAGAGAGCGGATGTGTTATTGTTTTCAGAATAGCAAAAGAGAGAAACCATTTTGCAAAAAGTTGTAAAAAAGGGTAGAAGTAATTTATAAGAAAAGTGGAGAATAAAAAAAGTCGAGGGGGCCTTGAGTTTATTTATAGGGTCGCCGGATGGTTGAGAGTATTTATAATATGTTCATGTGACCATGACAGGACCGACCGTTGAGCTGACTCAGTCAAATGCCCAGCAAAAAATCAAATTGGTCAAAAACTTAAAATTTACGTTGGCTGGGACTAATTCAGTCAGCCGTAGGTTACTGCGGTTGGGTCCGAGATGAATCTAGAAAAATCTGAGCTACATGACTAATAAACCCTTTACTGCTGATCTTCCGACTGGAATTTATTAGTCATATTACCGCAATTCTGACAGATTCATTCAGTGCCGTGGTTAGTTCCCGAATCCGCCGGCTCACCACTGGGGTCTCCTCAGTAGCCACTGGGTACAGCCATAGCGTAGTTTTGTATGTAGTTCTGCCAGCTACTATATAAAAAAAAATGACACTGCTATGGCAATCAAATGAGTAACTTTTTTTCCTTTCTTCCCCTCAATATGTAGATATATGAACTAGCCCTGTGATAAAATACATACATGTATGTATGAATGTACATAGCATGTTGTTGAAACTGGTACATCTCTTGAGACACATGCCGTATCATCATGACAAATGATTCAGGGTCCTTGACTTTCACATGCGTTGGGACTTTTGCATTTTGTTTGATGGTAGGTACCACGCCTAATTAGGCTTCTTGCTTTGCCCCAAAACTGTATGTTACCTGACACGGACTTAACGTTTTCCTCTATTAGAAATATGCGGACTTCGGACTCGGACTTCTCTATCTACGTCCTACACTGAGAACCCCATTCATAAATCTCTACCCATTCGATCAATATGTTAGAATTAAATGATAGCGTCAAAATTAAAAACATGTAAGAATGCATCAAGTATATGGGAAATTTGTCCAATTTGTTCTGAAATAATATGGCCATCAACAAAACATCCTATATTTTTTTAACTTCACGAGGTAAATAATCTGTTTATCCTTCTCTGTTGTCCATGAAATGTGTTGTGTGTCTTTATTTTTTTTTTTTTTTTTTGAATACAACGAAGAGTAAACAGCGTTAACCTATTTAAAAAATTGTCAAAATTTGTACAAAACTCAATATATATATGGTATGTTGTATACCTCGATGATATTGAAAAAATAATAAATAAAAAATATTACGTCAAGAATACACAGGCAATCAAAACAATGAATTCATCAACTGTTGTAATTATTTGCCACTAATAAATATTACTTTCCATATTGTAGAGTTCTGAAACTTCAACTATGTTAAATTATTCAATTTTTAGTACGTTTATTCAACACACTTCTTTGTGGGTCATCATGATAAAAAGACCAACCCCTTAAAAACCGCTTTACTCAAGCTCACCGCAAATACAACATGTTATTCACAGTTTACACTCTCTGCTCGACTCACTGTAGTAATCCACTTTTTTTTTATTTCCTCTCTTTCTCCGGATTTTTCGTTTCACAGACTCATCGTTGCTTGGACTAATATTTCCTGACATGACAAGAACTGGGTTTACAGTCAGTTGCGGTAGTACAAACTAATTATGTAGACAAAAGCGATCATCTTTCACTGGTAGCATTGCTTTAGCTTTTTCAATGGTATCATCCACTTTTTCGACCGTTTTGAGGCATAGTACTGATTTATTGAGTAAACTCCCAGAGGAAGTACTGTAGCTGAACCTACATTCCCATATTTCTCCTTGTTCTATTAAATATTTAACAGTTTTAATAACTGTTTTTCGATCCATAGTAACGTTATTGTCTTTCCCAAACTTCTTATTTACCTCATGAACCAGTTTTATCCCTCCTGGATAAATTCCATTATTATCTCGAAGAATAGATAAAACTTGGTCAATACGTTTCATCATAGCAAGGGAAATGGGCCTGTTAGACCTCAAATTACTTAGTTGCTTGCACTGTGCAGCATTGTCATTTTCTGGGGAAGATACTAGTGTCATTGCATTTATAGAATTATCTTCCTCAGAAATTTTTGTAACAGCCGATTGAGATTCAAGAGAAGAAACAAATATATCACTTTTTTTTGAATTATTTGGGTCGACAAACACTTCCACATCGTCTTCTTTATTTGAGAGACTATTATTGAAGTTACTTTGATCTATTTTTTTAGTAAGCGTATGGACTTCTCGATCATAAGTAACATCATCTGTAGATGTGCAAATATTTTTTGTCGCGGTCTTAGAGTTGTGGCATTCCATACCCTTATACAAAGAAGAGGAGCTGAATACAAAATTATTAGATGGATTTAACTTTCCAGTCTTAAACATCGAATGGGATATTTGTTCTGATTGAGATCCGCTAATTTGGTTATGAAATGATGTCGTTTCAGATTTAGCCAAAACATTTCGGTTACCTTCTTGTAAAATAACGTTCGTCGCGACATTTAATGGGCTGAAAATAATGGCTTCATCAGCACTATTTGGAATTTTGTCAAGAGTTGGTAAAAATGAACCCTCAGCACCATCGGGTTGACTTGAAGAAATGGATTTCCTGGGGTTTAAAACTGAGGTTAAAGAAGAATCCGTAGCCAGTTTCACCTTCTTTATAGGACGTTTACTGTTGGAAGTAGGTTGATTAACTGATTTCTTCTGAGAACGGTTCCGCTTCTTGGTAGCGACCGGCGATGAATTTTTCAATTTGGAATTTTTGACATTTGAAGAGACAAGTAATGTTTGTAAATATTTGGGAATAATTCCGGATAATTCAATAGCAAGATGCTTTTCCAATTTTTGAATAGATTTTAAATCGGGATTATTTTTGGAACTCATGAAAGTTTCCCATCCTTTGGTTTTAGTTCCATTGCTAAATTCAATATAGTCAACATTCCAAAAATACCTATAAAACATTGTGCGAGCTACCATGTCAGCTCTTCTCACAATAGACATATACCCTATAGGTTTTATAGTATATTTCTGCAACTTTTCCTCTGAAATTCCACCACCTGTCATGTCGTTAAGAGCCTGAGTTACTACACGGTCATAACTAAATCCTGTGATATTGTGAGTAATCTCAACTCCAGGAATTCCGCTGGTTTTGAAACTGTGAATATATTGTACAATTTGTGTTTCGAGACAATAGTACATATTATAAAGAATATTGGACCGGAAATTTGGATCGAGAGCATCAGAGGGAACAACCAAATCCACGTTAGAATAATCATTTTCATCAGATTTCGTAATACCCTCGTTTTCACTAAATTCGTCACCTTCTTCGAAATCAGATTCATCATCATCTACTGGTAAATCTTTCACATATCGCACGCAATAAAATCTCTTATCATGATTTTCAGAGTTCTGAACCATAATTCTCTCAAGGTATCCTTGAGACGCAAGTCTCTTCACTAGGGAAGAAAAGTTTACTTTCTCCCTATGAGAATTAGTAAACCCCAGTTCTGACTTTAAATTATTTAACTGTATGATACCATTGTGTGCAGTTTTAACTTTATCCATAGTTAACCGACGAATATTAGTCAAATCATAACTGTTAGATTCCGTCTTCATATGAGTTCTTTCTCGATTAACGTTAATAAATCTCCAGTAAACATTTAGGTACGTCCAAGTACCATTCTCAACAATTGGATACTTTTTTATTAGTCCCAAACTTTGCAATGTATTTAACCTTCCTGTAAGAGATCTTTGATCTTGTCCTGTCAACGTATGAAGTTTAGTATTTGAAACCCCTTTAGATCGGTGTCGAGCAACAGCACATAATAGATTGAAAGGGTGACCACCAAGATTACAGGATGCTTGAGTCTGGCCTGTAAGCTTCACCCATAGTAAATGACTGGAAGCTTTGACCGATAAATCTTGATATTTTTGTTTCAAGTCCTCATATGGCAGTTTATACTCATTCAAAGGAATCTAAATGTTTTGTAAGTGGGCAATCCTAAGACTATACGAAAAGATCAAAACTTACACTGGCTTGTTGTTTTTTATTACAAAGAATTGAAAAATCCTTAGTGCGCTCGGAAAGCCATTTCCAAATGATATTTTTGTAAAATTCATCGAGAGTCGGCACAAAATTATTTACAATTTTCCAAAAGTCCTCGAGGGAAGTTCCTAAATTTCAAGATTAGTAACATACCACACGTACATCAAGACTAGCACTTTTTCTGGATTAAGATTTAACCATATGCAAGTGTTATTAACATACCGGTATCACCATTATACGCAAGTTCTTCCAATATAAATTCAATCACGTCGCGTGGTGTATACAGTGACATTTTTTTCGTACTTGGAGTTATTACCAAGCAAAAAAGTCTAAATACTAACTACTAATCTTGAAAGCCCTCGATAATGAAAGTTCAACTGGGTGGGAGGTGTTTGTGCTTTGAGATAAATGGTTAGGCACTCTGTATGAGATGTGTTCTAGGGTGGACACATTTGGGAGAAGTTGAAATAGCACGGATTAGAATTGCATTTATTAGTAAGCATAGTATATATATGTACTACGTACCAGTAATTGGGCTAAGTGCTATGTAGTATTTTTTATTTGGCCTTCACATTTTTGCACACAGCGATTCCACAACTCATGGTCTTTTTTCTTCCTTCTTCTCTACGATCACTGCACCATGAGTAGACAGTTCCAGTTTTCCAGGTCTTCTAAGACAAATGTTTTATCTCTTTCAGATGACAATGACTCCTCTCGTATTTCAAGAAGGCTCCCTAATATGAAAATTTCAAGTCCTGTAAGTACACTTGCATGATGCTCTTCTTTGTTCACACAGGATAAAACTAACTTATTAACAGCCCATGCCCCTGCTCTCACGATTACGGGGCCTCGTTTCGTTTTCAAGAAAATTAGTCCCGGAATCTGATTCAGATGAACCTATTTCTGCGGTAGAGTTAAACCAGATCCCGTTTTCAACTACAAGGGACATCAGCAAAGCCTTGACTACTTTTGGTCATCTTCCTGCTGCCTCCAATCGACATTTAGATGAAATTCTCAGCAAAGAATCTGATTTGTTGAATGATGCAGAGATACAACAAGCTTACGACTTATTGTCTGATATTATGAAGGCTCCTTCTATTCAATCCCCCCTATTAGTTCGAAGAAATATATATAATGAACCAATACGCGAAAAGTTTGTTACACCAGATAGTTCAAGCAAAAGAATCAAGATTGATTCTTTTCATAGCCGAAAGTCTTTAGGAATTGATTCAAGTAAACGTCACCGAAGGCGAAAAATTCCGTACTCTCAAAAATTTCAACAACACGCTTGTGATCAGTCTGAAACTACATTTATGAATTCTGATGAAACATCCGATGCTATGGATCTTGAATTTTGTACTAAGGAGGATTTAAGAAAGGAGTTGGAAACTTTTTCTCAAAATGAAGATGATGCGATTATCGATACCTCAGATTCTATCAGTCAACATGCGGAGAAACCATATTCCATTAATGACACGGGTTCACCCATAGAAAAAGATTCACATAATATTTCTTTGGATTCTGTCAAAAATAATGAACCTATTTTAAGAAGATCATTCAGATTAAACAAACCTGCTGAATCATCCAATCTTGAAGTTGAGAATTGCATATTAGATGTCAATCTACCTCCCCATCATGATACGATTTTAATAAAAAAAGGAACAGTCATATTAAAAAATAGTATGATTGATAATGAAAATGAGAAGCCGAGTGTGTTTTCTGCAAGCGATAGTAATACAGTTTGTATTTCACCTACAAGGCCATTAGTTACTTCTGCTGAACCCATTAAAGAAACTTCTTTGAATGGTAATTATCGTTTTGGTGTTGAATGTAACAAAGTCTCAGAAAGTACTCCAGAATGTGATCTATCTGATTTATTTATTTTCCCACCAATCGAATCAGTTGCATCGCCGAAAGATTTTACATCTGAAAAAATTGACAAATTTAGATCATCTTTCCAATTTTGATATGTACACTTTATTTCATACCACTAACTCTTAAAGTTTAACTGACAAGCATTATAGGTATTTGCTTATCTTTTTTTTTTTTTTCTCAATTGCATCACATATCAAATATAATTTTTCGTGTATTTGTATTTAATTATTATTTCTCTTATGATCAGTTGTGTTAGTAAAGATGCCAGATTTTACTCCTTATGTTTCTAACTTTGAATAATGCTAATGCTACGAATGAGACTTGTGTAATAGTGTTTCATATAGGTGTAGATATTTGATTCAACTGGATTTATTTTGTTTGATAAATAGTATGAAGAGGGTAAAATATTGTAAACCCATATATAGGACTAAACTACATATTTATCTACTAGGAACTTTTTTAGCAATTTAAAAGCACAATTGTATCAATTTCATTAGTATAAGTGATGATCCTTCCAGTAGACAAGAGACAATGGCTTCGTAACAACAATACGACAAAATCATGAAGACATTATTAGATATATGTTATACTGATTTTGGAAATACAAGAATATTTGAGATTCCAAGTCCCAACAGCCGTCAAGCCAACATAAATCAGAATATGATATTGTTCAATCCAATTCTCCGTCAAATCTGGTATAGTGTGAAACTTGAAGAAACAAAGAAAATTGAAACTTTTTCAAAAGTTCTTTGCATATCAAACCTGCAGGTCCCAGGGTTAGGTCTAATACTGACACAGAGATTTCCCTGGCCTTAATTTTCATTTTATTTTTATTTTATGAATCAAGTTTCCTAATTTTATATCTCTCTACATATATTTATTAGTATTTACTCACCTAGTTACCACCTATTTATTTATATATGTATACATGTACCTATTAGTAGGTTTATTATTGAAAAGAACAGTCCGAAATAGTGATTTTTAGTTTTTTGTTATTTCTCTGCGGTTGACAAACTCAACAACTCTTCGCTGCGCTGGTGAAATACTCATGTTGAGTCAAGTTAAATGGAAATGGGCTTTAGTAGCACCGGTTCTGGTGCATGCACAAGAATCAAATTTAAATACTGATGATAGTTCTACTACAACGGCAGCAGTACTTGGTAGTTCCACGAAATCAAGTAATGAGAATGAGATTACTGTGACATTAAATAAGAACACTGATAATAGTCAATATACGGGTGACAATCCTTCTGTATCAGGTACAAGTGAAACAAATACTGCTGATGACAAGACTAGTGCTACTGATGAAAAAGTGTCTATTTTAGCTACGCGTAAATCAAAAGTTCAAACTACTAGTGCTTCTGCCGTTCAGTTACCTACCATCTCCAATTATAACCCCGTTGTGATTACAGCCGTTAATTCTAACAACAATCCAAGTACTGAAGGTCTATCTACTAATTCAATGTCCCGTCTTGCCATGCCTACATTACCTAGTGTTTCTATCCCGACTGTAACAGTACCATCCAACAATAACAACCCATTTATGGTACAGTCAAACATGCCTGAAGGTACAGTATTTATTGCTGTTGGGGCAATTTTGGGTATTATAGTGGCAGCAGTTTTTGCATGGCATATTGCTCTAGCATTTGTACACAAGAGAACAGTCAAGAAATTTAATGATGTGTATCAATCAGATAAAAGTTATACCGAACCTAAAAATAGGTATACTGATGCGTCTAGAGAGGATCGTCATCATCAAGGTTTACAAAGTGGTTCAGGAGGTCCTGCCCGTGGTTCAAATGGCCATACATTATTGAGAGAACCAAAAGGTGTAGAATTTCGTAGGAATATGATTAATTCAGGTTTGTTCTTTTCACCTACTGCCGAAGTCATGCAATCAGTCAGCTATAACTGCAACAATATTGCTACCGGTGCCAGTGTATTACCATCCGGGTTGAATTCGGTGACATCGACAGTGACCTCAACTGGTAGTACTGATAGAATATCTAAAAACGGCAGAAGTGATTTCTTGTCTCCTAATCGTTATCCTATTGCTCCAAGTATTCAAGGGTCTTCGTCTTCTAGTGGAGCAGTAAAGAAGATGCAAAAGTCAGGTCTTTCCAGCACAAACAATCATTCTACATTCCCTGCATCACAACCATCTAAATCTATTCTTCCTGAAGTACGAGCTCCAAGTGCCTATTTAGACGACTTCTTAGAGGAAAAGTATTAAGAACTACTGGGTTCAATAATATAACCATATAAAGGAAATAAAATGACAAAGAAAGAAAACTTAAATATCCTCTAATAAGGGTACACAAATTTATGGAGGAGTACAAATTATCATGATGATAATAATAAATATTAATAGAGAAAGAAAGGGGGAATAAAAGCAAATAAAAAAGATGATAATACAAAAAATATAATAATAATAATAATAATAATAATAATAAGTAAACTAGATAATAACATCTTTAGTAATGAACACTAATCATAAAGCCAACTTTCATATTAGAACTTATAACATAAAAAAAAGAGTTTTTAATAGAAACGAAGGTTAAAACAAAAAAATAAATAAGAAATAAAAACATTTAAAAAAGGCACACAAAACAACAAAATAAAGATATAATAACAATAATAGTAATAATAAAAATGTAGCCGTAAAGAGAACAAGAAAAAGCAAGAATTAAATAGAGAGAAGGAAGAATAGAAACAAGTTGCAGACATGAGATAATAACAGGACATCACATTATGATACAACTCTTCTTTTCTTCTTCATCATGAGAACCTTTGGGTTTAGCACTTAAAGCGCATCTAGCAGCTTCAGTGAAAGCCTCATTAACACCTCTGTTCTTTTTAGCGGAGCATTCCAAGTATCTCAAAGCTCCCACCTTCTTTGCGACAGTCAAACCTTCCTCATAACTAATTAATCGTTTTTGATTCTGTGATGATTGCTGTTCATTTTCATCTTCATTTGATCTCAAATCACATTTCAAAGCAACTAAAACCAATTTTACTCCTTCACAATGATCAACGATTTCTGAAACCCATTTTGTCTGAACATTTTCCAAGGAATCCCTTGAATCTACCGAGAAACATAGCATGATTGTGTGAGTATCTGAATATGACAAGGATCTTAATCTGTCGAATTCTTCTTGACCTGCAGTATCCCAAAGAGATAGTTGCATGGCTTGACCATCGACGAAAATATCGTGCACATAGTTTTCGAAGACTGTAGGTTCATAGACTTGAGGAAAGTAACCACGGGTAAAGACATTTAACAGAGAAGTCTTACCACAGGCACCGTCACCGAGAATAACAATTTTTCTTTCAACTATTAGAGAGAAACAAAAAATAAGTAGAATTAAAAAAAAAAAGGGGGGGAGGGAGAAAAAATGAGAAAATGTTAGAACAGAACAATAAGGAGAAAGAATGTGGGCCTAATGGTTTAAGAAACCAAGACATAAAACATACTAGGCTTAGGAGCACCACCACAAATAGGCATAATGAATAAGGACTGGTGATGATAAAAAGCGATGGAGTAGAAACGTTGAAACTCGAGAGAAAAGAGTGGGAAAAAACGCAAACAAAAACAAAAAGTTTATTGAAAAGAAATATAGAGAGAGACCTAAAAAGTAATGCCAACAAACAAACTCTACATAGTTGTGGGAGCGTTGCACAAAGAAAAAAAGAATGACTTGGTACAAGGTACAGAAAAATAGGTACCTCCAGTTCAATCCTGGAGATAGTCAATTATTTTTGTGACTGTGTACACACCACATATACATACATAGGTACCCATATAGTTAAATGTAACAAAACATCTACTGTTTTGTTCATTTATGTAGACAAGTAAATACATATATATACGTATGTATTTAAACCTGTGTGTATGCAAGTATTATATGTAGGTGTGGACGGATACTGACATGTAGTTTATGCTGACATAAGTCGTATTGCATTGTTACTTATTTCTCACATCTAATTTGTTATTTATGATTATGTGTTCAAACGTTTGTATTAATATCAAGTTTCTTACATCCTCTGAAAACAAGCGTTCATATCTCCTTTCTACTAAGTTGTATCCATTTTAGCGCAAGCTTGATGTGTACAGACAAGTGTATTAATTAATATATCTACCAGGTAGTCTAGTGTCTTATTCAGAAGTAATACGTATGTAATACTGTATACAGAATATTGTATGCAACAAATAGATTCTAACTAAATCAAAACATTATTTAATAAGACTCTATACTATGTAGATTCATATTAAATTTATGTAACTATATATTTATAGATTTTACTTTTAGAATAAATATATAACATAATAGTTTAAGAGTTTCTCTAACAATCAATGTAGATGTGTACATATGGGCATATGTATGTACATCGGTGGGAATCTGTTGCAGCTCTCAGTTGAAAACTTCTAAATGTTTATACGGTAATAAAACTATTCGGTTGAAGTATATTATTATATATTTTAGCCTACAAATAAAGATACAAAAATAATAACTGTTACGATACGATTACAAACTATACCTACCTACCTACCCCAGTATGTTTTTCTTTTATTTTATTTTTTTTTTTTGCAATATTTGTAAGGATGTAAATATAAATGTATGTATATATCTACCAATTAAATAATAAAATAATCATAATAAGAGTAATAAATTATATATGCATAGTGTAGAAAGGATCACAATTTTGTAAGTATTATGCTAAATTGCATGCTGCGTTCCATTTCTTTCGTCATCACCTAATATTGGTTCTTTCAACTTTGGCTGATGTTTTTCTGTATATATCATCCATATTACCAATCCTAACGTGAAAATAGTAACGAGAGTTGTAATCTTAAACGCTTCATTATAACAATCCGTTCCTTTTAAACAAATCAAACCAGACTTCATGTTCGTTGGAATAAAAGAAAAATTAGCTCTTGACACAGAGTTATTATCATAAATCGTGCCGAACAATCGGTTGAAAACAAAAATAGTAAAGACAGGAGATATTGCTACAAATCCCCAATTTTTAGAAAAGTGTTGAATTCCAAAGGTATCACAAACAATAGTAGGAAAAACACCAAACATCATGCCATAACCGAGGCCAACAAACAAGGAAATAATCCATAAATCAGAAGGACTATTTACAAAATAAACCATAGCAACATTTGATATTAAAGAAGAAAAGGTTGCAAAACAAACCATCCACAATCGCTGAAGTTCGTAATGATGTGTCAAAACATCAGAAACGAAACCACTAATAAATCTTCCTACAAAACTTGAAATTGAAATAAGAGCTACTTGAAGTGATTGAATTGATTGAATTTGGAGGTCTAATGGGCCCGAGGTTGGATCATAGTGAAAAATCACTAGGGCTCTTACAATGTAGCCGCAACAATAAATATACATTTGTCCAATTCCAGCAAGTAATCCCAGAACAGAAAATTGTGCCCAAAATTCAACTGTTTGGAACATTTCCCATATGGTGAAGTTGCGATGAAGATCGTGTTCCATAATTTGTTTTTGAACTGTCGAATATTTCAAACTCGTTGTATCACCATTTGTTGAATCAATACCTAAAGAAGTATGAGCGGTTTCAGATGAAGATAATGTGTCGTAAATAAGGTTGTTAGAGGAATCAAGTAAACATTGAGATTCCAAAATAGTTTGGTCATGAGTTTTAGTAGTACTTGGTAATCGTACAAATGGTAAAGTAACTATACAGAGACCAGAAGTTACAAATGTTAAAAGAGCTAGAAATTGACTTGTTTCTTTTAAATCTAGTGCTTTTCGAAGTCCGGTAAAGAAAACTGCAGATAATCCAAACCCAGCTAGAGGGAACCCAACAGCGGTTCCTCGGGCTCCTGGAAAATTTACAGCAGAGACATTTATGGAGGAATAATATGCAAGACAACTACCAAATCCAGCCAAACAACTGCCAAATGCAAGGATAGGGATCTTACAATTCCATTCAACGCCAAATTCAAAGGCTGAGTATATGATTGAATATCCGATAAGTAATGCAAAAGCCCCGGAAGCAATAGAGATTGAAGGACCCATTTTATCAGTCATAATTCCCGCCACAGCACCTAGTAAAGAAACCCCCATAGTTCCCATCATTCCAATAAGTGCTGTCTGGGTTGCAGTCAAGTTTAGTCGTTCCGCAAGTTGAGTAGAGTATGCCGAGTAAACATATAATGTACCGCAAGCCAAACTAGTGAAAAATGTGGCAATCACAGTGACGTGAGGAAACTTGAAGAAAGCCAAGGCTGACATTATCTTCGTGGTAGAATGTTAATATACGGAGATACACAATGACGTTGGCAAGAAAAGGTCTCTGTGATAGAGAAGAGAAATATGGTGACTCCAAGGTGTAAAAGAGACATTTACCGAAAAGTGCACGTGAGCATATATAAAGAGGAAACCTTGGAAGATGTGGCAAGGGGAGAAATTTACAACAAAACCATTATGCCATTATCATGAAATACACAGTAGAAAACAATAGATACTTCTATGTATCTGGGTGAGTAGCACGTACATACATATATATATATATATATACAATCAACACAGAAGCGATAAACACGATGATGTATGGGTAACAACATGAATACATGTAATGTATAATTTGACCTTGAGAAAAAGTCAAACATGAATCATGTAAGACGAACCGGCCCAAACCAGTCAATTAATGTTGGATTCTATACACAAAACAAGCAACGATGCTGTCAAAATTGTTCGTGACAGCGCCTGTAAGAATTACAGACACGTGTATTACATAACTATGTCAATTATGCGTTGTGTCATTTCCATAAGAGAAGCCAACATATAGAGACACTTTGCTTGTGGTAACATTACTCCTTTGCGACGATGCTAAATCAATACAGGTTCTTGAGTTATGCATTTCTATTGGGTCCACATTCATACTATTACGTCATGTCTGTACTGATGAAAATACCTTTGTATTGGGATGAACCTGAGTTTTTGAATTCTTTCTTTTTGCCATAAACTTATACCATTATTAGAAACAAAATTATAGAAGAATTCTTTTTTTTTTTTTTTTCATCACCACCACCCTTACTGCTGTCAAATTGTTTTTCAATCTTATCTTTTGCTAAATAGCTAGTCTTTTTTATAAACATAATATCATTATGGACTCGATAGATGACGTTCAACAGTCAATTTTGCTTCAGTTTATGGATTTCACAGGATGGAATCAAAGTGAAGAAACTCTAGCTATCAACCTCCTTAAATCTTTTGATTGGAAGCTTGAGGAGGCTATATCTCTCCATTTTGATGATCCTGAAAAGGCGATGCAAAGAGCTAAAGGTTATATTTCTTCTGAGCCTCTTAGTCAGAATCTTAGTGATATCGACAATAACAATGCTTACTCGTTAGATTCGGAATCTATCATGGGACAAGACAGTGAATTCAACGAAAAATCACCATTAGAACATGCAAATGCTACACCATTTTCATTTCTACACGCTCTGTTTGGACTACCTGTAACTATCTGCAGTAAATTTTTAGGTGGCTTATTGTACCTATTTACAAAAATTCCTTTCCTACCGAAGAGTTTAGTCAACACCTTTACAGAATTCTTAACTCCAAAACCATTGAAATTAGAACCTTCTGGTTTCTTGGATTTATTTTGCAAAACGTATGGTCAATTGGGAATTGATTTTTATCGAGAAGGAAGTTTGAGAGATGCATTCGAAAGAGCTAAGAACGATCTGAAGTATCTTATTCTGATTGTCGAAAAAGATTCAAATGACATAAACTCAAATTTCAATCGTCAGATTTTAACTGAACCTAGAGTTGTTGAATTCTTACGCAATAATAATGGAAGAGTGTTAATTTGGCTTGGTACAGTTGATTATTATTATCCTCAAAATAGCACATTGATGCCAACAAGATTTCCTACAGTTCAACTGTTTGCACCTTCTCCAAAATCTAATTCCTTCTGCAATCTATCAATGAAACTTTTGTGGTCTTCGAGAAATTCTAGCGATGATTTTTATGATGGTCCCGTCGATTTCTTAAACAAACTATCACTACAGATTGATAATTATGATCCTTTGAGAATTGCAATTCAGAATGAAAGGGAAATGAGAGATAATGACAAAAGGTTACGAAAAGAACAAGAATTGGCATATGAAAAAAGTCTTGCAATAGATCGGGCACGCGAAATGCAGCAGCGAGAAATGGAGAAAGAATTAAAACTACAGGAACAACGTCGGAATGAGAAAGCTCAACAGAAAATCCTTAGAATTGAAAAAGAAAAACAAGAAAAGTTGGAACTTGAAAAAAATACTAATAACTGGAGAATTCAAAGATTGCTTTTGTTAGGTCCAGAATACGTTGTACCTGAAGGATCTTCGGATCGTCCAGCTCGTATTAGTATTAGAACAGCTTCTGGTGAAAGAGTTGTCCGCAAATTTAGCCCTACTCAAACATTAGATGATATTTATGCATTTGTTGATTGTTTCCCCTTAATTAAGTCTGGATCTGAGCTTGTAATGCCCACAGATTTGAATCCTCATTATAATCATAAGTACTCATTTTCTTTGGCTACAACCCATCCAAGAAATATTATAAATCCTGATCCAAATACTAAAATTGGAGATGATAGTAGGCTTTTTCCTAGCGCGAGTATTGAAGTCGAGTTTGATTATTCGTCTGACGAAGAAGAAGAAGACTCAGCTTAATTAGACATTTCTAAGATATAGTTTTTACATTTTGCAGTATGTATTAATAAAATTAAGTCCACGATATTTTGTCAGAAGTTTTGATCAGACAAAAATTATAAAACAAATCTATGCGTCTTCTTTAAAAGTCATATTTAAATTAATCTGAGTAAATTCATTCTTTATTCTTTGTTTTCCTCACGATTTGGTTGATGCCTGGTTGTTAGGAATGTATACATAATTCAGCACACCAATAAACATAGAACAATAACCCGATTGATAATAAGAGTAATAATAATATTTTAAAGATGGAAATCCTGATATACTTGTAATCTAATCTTTTTACTACAAGGAGAAGACATCTCAATAGCCCCTTTAAAACCACAGAGAGTATTTTTATTTTCATTAGACTAGAATCACCCTTTCTCTGAATCAAATACGCTGAGTTGGTTGTATCGTTGTTGTGATACGTTCGTCTCGTCAACTATCTATTCATATTTTGTTCTCTTGACTTTTTCATTGTTTAGAGCTTTTTTTAGAAAACATCGTAGACTGCTTCCATCCCTTTTGTTGTGCCAAGAAGTTCAAATCTTCAAATATTCTTTGTAGGATCGACCTATAGTTTTCATGCAATATACATTCTGTCAACACATGCTTTGCTGTTTCGTATTCACAAAATGAAACAGTAAATATATATCTGGTTTATAAGTAAATATAGCTAAACATGATCCTCTTGTTAAATACCTATATTTTACCGATTTTTACAAGGAGGAGGAGACGATCTTAAATTCGTTATATTTTCAACCCCTGTACTGTTAGGAACATCGATTTGGCATTCTGGAATATCTTCTTCTACAACGGGATCAACACCTGGAACACCAAACTTATTATTTTCCAAATTTGTAGGGCCTGGTTGGGTCGGAGGTTGAACAGGAGCTGTCATGCTCAGATTACTCGCTCTCAAAGCGTCACGCAAACCAAAGAACTGTTCGTTTAAGTTTTTTTGAACTCTTTTCATTGATGTTTTAGGCTTGGATAACTGATTTTTCATTTCCATTCATCAATTATTTGTGTCAAAAGTTTGTTCCGTGATTCAAACAAATTGTTGAAGTTCATATTTTTTGATAAAGTTTCACGTTTACCAAGGTCTGATCAGATAATTCGTTCGAACGATTTTCAATAGCTTCCCACTCTACTAACCCTTGCTTTGTGGGAAACTTAACTTTTTCAATGCAAAATTGCTTTAACTTAGAAGTTTCTAGAGGAATCATTGAGTGAATCGGAGCTAATCTCAAACTATCCAGAGCTTCAGTTCGTACAAATTTGATTTCAGGAAGCCTCCGTCAAAAATTGGCGCGCCAAATTTTAGTTGGAAACAATACAGCTAAAGCGGCAGCTAGATCACAAACCCATCTCAATTTCACAGAGGAACCACGGCTTTGCATGAACATTATATAGTAAACAAGCTCCTTTCCAGCCATAGGAGATAGTATTTGCTTAGCTTCCCTACCGTTTTGAACATATCTGCTACCGTTGTACCGACTAGCAAGAGCAGTTCGAGAAGCAAAAATCTAGATGAAGATTCACAAAAAGACTCACATCGTTGCACAAATTCAATGGCATCAACAAGGCCCTCGAAGGTGTAATTTAATATTGTAGATGAAAAAAAAAAAAAAAAAAAAAAAAAAATACACAAGATATATCGGAAAGATGTGGGGTCCAAACTGCGTTTTACCCTACTTATGATTTCTTTTTGGCTCTCGCAAAATGTAAGGCTGAAAGTCATGTGATCTTGATAAGAAATATGCCGAGAGATAAGCAGCTGCAAATATAGCATGTTTTGCCAACTGGTATCCTTAAAACATACACTTCACCCCAGTTATCCGTCTTGTTGCCTTTTAATCCATAGAACATTCTTTTCCACTTGTGATTAACATGAAATATGGTAAAATGTAAGTGCTTATGATTATATACATATGTTCTCGTTACTAACTATGGGAACACTTAGATTACTGACAAATCGTGTCCCAGAATGGAGGTAAGTCTACCGTGAGAAATAACAGTGCATGCAATGTAAGTTGCGCTTCTTTTCTGAATTAACACCTATTTTTTAGTAATCATTATCTAAATTATAAGGAACTCAAGCAGTATATCAATCTCTTGAAGAGTGAGGATGAAAATTCTCGAGATATTTCACGTAAGTTGTCAATTTATGTATTCTCATTTTCATCAAACTAACTTTCAGAAAGAATTCTTCTTTACAATTGAACAAAACTTAACGTTGATCGATGAATATTTTAACAACAAACTTCATGAATACACTTCTAAACTTACATCAAGTTTGCATTTGTGTCAACTATTTGGGTTCGATCTTTCGGAAATAGGTTTTCATGAAAAAGAAGATCTCTTACATAATTTACTGGAGTTACGATCTGAATTGAGGAAACTCAAGTGGTACGGGGAATTAAACTACCGTGGTTTTGTGAAAATTCTTAAAAAGTTTGACAAAGCTTTGGGAACCTCTATTCAAGTTCAATATTTAAAATCAAATGTCTCGATTTTGTCTTTCTCCAACCCAGATTCTGTTCAAGCTAAGATTTCGTTGATAAATGCTTATATTCATGAGATTTCGGCTTCAAACGAAACATCAGTTACAGAAAAGATTGTTGGACTTACTGGAAAGTTTCAGCCAGAATTTTCAAATTTTCTCTCTTCTTCTGATCTAGTTCTAAATAGAGGAAGCATTGAGTCTTTTCGAACTGCAATATGTAACAATGATTCTATCGCAATTGAGCAAGTTCTTTCAGAGCATTCATTTGGTCAAAGTATATTACTGCCATTTTTATACAAAGCAGTAAAATTAAAAGCATTTGATTGCGTTTTAGTCCTTCTAAATCATATTGGTACTTTGGGGAACTCGTCCGAATTATATGGGCGGACAATTTTACACAAGATAATATTGAGTCAAGTTACAGCTAGTAAAGAAGAAGTTGGACACTTTTCATCATTTCTAAGTCCTGCTGCATTCCCTAGTTTACTAACTAATATATCAATTCCATTTAGTATAGATGGTGCTGAGTCATATGATGAACCAGAAGCATTAGAGTTCATTCTCAAAAACTTGAATCCAAATCAACGAGAAATTTTAATAACTGTAGATGAATTTAAAAGGACTCCACTACACTACTCAGCTCAGCATGGAATGATGAAAACTTCAAAAGTCCTTATATCTTATATGAATAAATGGAAATTTTTAGACAGACGAGGTGGTTTTGACGGCCCTGAGTGGAAAGACACCTTAGGCAATACACCAATTCAGCTTGCGATAGCTGGAAATCATCCCAAAACATCAAAGATTATTCTTGATTCAGTTCCAATATCGGTATCTAATCTTCATGATTCCTCCAATTTACTTGCTATCGCAACAAAATTAGGTTCAGCGGAGTTATTAGAATTATTACTCTCCCAGAATTTGTCTGTCGATTTTATTTCAGATCCTTCAGTGAACGAAAGTTGTCTATATATTGCATGTAAGGAGCAATATCTTGAATGTGTTAAAGTTCTTCTCTCCTATTCTGCGAACACTGAAATTACTGAGACGGAGTATGGGTGGACTCCATTGATTATTTCTTGTGTTTTGGGTAATCATGCCATTGTAAATTTGTTAATTGAGGCTGGAGCTGATAAAGAACGTTTAGATGATTCAGGGTGGTCAGCTATGGAACACGCTTGCTTCAGAGGTCATCTCAAAGTCGCTGATCTAGCAAAACCGAACAAGGTTCCTGAAGCGCGCCTTGTACCAACAAGCAGCTCTCTTGATAGTTTAGAATTCAATTCCTCTAGTAGTGAGAATTCATCTACCAGATCATTTTGTCCTGTCAGTTCTAATTCTTCTTCCACATCACTTTCTTCTGAGTTTATAGACCAATTCACGGAAACTACGGTTAAAACCACCTATGGTCATGCGCACCTTGAAAACAACTGCATGGTATTGATAAATTTAGGAAGTATGGACGTACGAAATACATTGCCTCCTGTTGAACTGTTTAAAGTGCCATATTCTAAACTATCTTCGACTGAATTGGATACTTCACTATCATTGGTAATTTCCAGTAATAGCATTGGTAATTCTCAAGTGATTGATTTACCTATTCCTGATAAAAAGTTGACTCAATCTATGGACCAATATTCTTTTTATACTAAGTCACTTGATGATGTACAGATATATTTTGATATTGTTCCAAAATATTTTCGGAATGGTAGCTCCAAACCAATCGGAAGAGCAGTTGCATTGATATCTGATCATCTTAAAAAATTTAGAAATAATAAGATGAGAAATATGCTTAGAACCATCACTATTCCGATTATAGAATTCTCGACACTGGAAATTCTTGGTAAGGTACAATTTGAGTACATTGTGGTGACCCCTTTTAAACATCCTAAACTTGGGATCAAGAATTCATCTACATATTGGAAGACCTTAATTAGCAGTAGGGTTATTGGACATAGAGGATTAGGCAGAAATTCTACTACAAAAAGCCTTCAACTTGGAGAAAATACTGTTGAATCATTTATTCAAGCAGCTAGCTTAGGTGCCAGTTACGTGGAAATGGATGTTCAGCTTACCAAAGATTTTGTTCCTGTTATTTATCACGATTACCTTGTTAGTGAAACAGGACTTGATATACTTACGCAATCCTTGACACTAGAGCAATTTCTAAGTATTTCCAATCAAAAGTATGAACTGCCGTGGTCTGAATCACGTCGTCGAGCACTTTCCCCTCCTGTTCGAAAATCTCGATTTTCAGCTGAAGAAGAAGATACAAAGTATCCCAATAAAATAAATTCATTTTCATTGTATGAAGATATTTCGGCAATGCAATCTCGAATGAAATTAACAAGAGACATGAAAGTGAAGGGCTTCAAACCTAACATCTGCGGCCACTCAATTCAGTCACCAGTTGTGACTTTGGAACATGCATTTAAGACTGCTCCAAAACACATTGGGTTTAATATTGAGTGCAAGTATCCAATGTTAGATGAATGTGAAAATGAAGATTTTGACACCTTTGGGATAGAATTCAATCTGTGGGCTGATACATGTAAGTTTGCCAAAATATTAGGAAATTTAGCTAGGGAAAAATTAAAACTAACAGTATATTAGTACTAAAATGTGTATATGACTATGCTGATGGCCGTGACGTTATTCTGTCAACATTTCATCCAGAGATTTGTATCATGTTGGCACTGAAACAACCCTCTTTTCCCGTAATGTTCTTAACCGAAGGTGGGAACTCAGAATTGATGGATATTCGAGCAACCAGTATCTTGGAAGGAATAAAACTTGCTAAACGTTGGAATTTGTTAGGAATTGTGTCGGAGGCAGTTCCTCTTTTTCAATGTCCACGATTAATTAATGTTATTAAGGAAGAAGGCCTTATGTGTGTTACTTACGGTTCACTGAATAATGAGCCTAATATTGTTCAGGTTTTGATGAAACACGGTGTTGATGCAGTAGTTGCAGATTCAGTTTTAGCTATTCGAAAAAGTCTAACTGCTGAGAATTAAATATATAACTTCTAAGGTATTTTAATCACATAAAGTATATACATACATAAACACAATGACCTAAGTCGCAAGAATTGCGTTTTTTATACTCCTCAACAATGTAATATAGGCTACATTATATTTCTCTAAAATCATATCAATATATAGGATGAAACTGAATGATAAGAATGAAATTAAGTGAAACTTGAGTTGCCACTAGTATTTAAATGTTATTCCTATTTTTTTTTTTTTTTTTTTTTTTTTT
>JAJMJJ010000192.1:0-30514 GCA_030568955.1 Geotrichum siamense (nom. inval.) | reverse complement strand
AAAAAAAAAAAAAAAAAAAAAAAAAAAAAAAAAAAAAAAAAAAAACGAAATGTAGAAAACGGCAAACGTACAGTGAGAAATGTGACCCCGAAGGACTGTAATAGGCAAAACACAACGCAGTCTTCTTTTATACAAATATTTTAATTGCTAAAGTAACTAATTTGAGACTATAAACAGAATGATTATTATATTCCAATAAGAAAGAAACTAAAAGTCTAGAATTTACAATTAAATTTCATTTCCGCATGTAACTAACTTACAATAACTTTGTTGAAGTTCACAATAGCCAGAGTACAATGAGGGGTGTAAACCTTCGAAGACACCAAATATTCGCGTGTTCATGTACATAAAACGTACTATAGTATGCCTGGAAACAGAAAAAAAGTAGAGAAATGGACAAATGTTGATGAAATAAACAATTCTTGATTCTTGTTCAAATAAGTTCTGGGATATCAATATTTCATCGTTTTTAGTATCAACGGTTATTCCTATGAACACATAGGCTACGTATAGGAAATGTATCTCTCAACACACAAGAATACGAAGATCAAGTTTACTAATATAAAATAAACAGAATAGTAACAACACAGCATCATTACTAACATGTTACTATTGTAAAATATGTGATTTATCATGCTATACTAAATTTTCGTTTCTAGAATCAGGTCGTCCCGTTGAGGGAACCAATTCATCAATCTCAACTACACTTTCTTTCACTTCGGTCAACATAAATTCGTCCGAACTAGAAGAACTAGAATCATCCAAAAACTCATATTCACTAACGTCATCAGAAAGCTTCCCATAATATACATCACCAGCCTTGTTTCCGGTTAAATTATTCCACAACTTCAATACTTTACGCACTGAACGACGACGAATCTTATTAATACCAGAGAAAGATACTAATTGATACAACTTGTATTGGCCATAGAAAAATAATAAACCAAGAACAACACCAAGAAGGAAAACCAAAAACCAGTGTTGGCCCATAATAAAAATCAATTTCGCATCATCTTGATGCCAGGAAGAACCTTTTCCTTGGTAAAAGTATTCACTAGTGTGGTTGACCAATGGATCTAAAATTCTAAGTTCTCCATTCTCAGGCACACCCCATCTTTTATATCGTTTCCAGAGGACTGATAAAAATAGTGGACCAGTAGAATACATAATTGTAATATATGATAAACCCCAGTTTCTGTTAAATTTAGAAAGATTCTTAATCACATATTCAAAAAATGGATGTCCCGGAACACTTCCCATAAGATCATTTGACACACCTGTTGGGATTGTTTTGCGTAGCCACGCTGGGGCCTTTAAGAGTGGGTCCATATTTTTGAGACATCCATTATCCAGATCAATGTAAATGCCACCATAATGAAACAAGACAAAATATCTTATTACATCAGCTCGCATGATATTATATGGATAGGAATCGTAGGTTTTAAGAAACCAGTTGTAATTTTGTTCAATAAAGGACCTTGCCATGACATCGGTCCATAATTTGTACTCAAATTCGGGATTGAGATCTAAAACTGATTGATGAGTTTCCTCCCATTTTTTCGGAATAGTTGTATTGATGTATGTTTGATGGATGATTTTCGGTATTGTTGGTAGGGTCGTGTTATTAATATTATTAGAATGATCATTAGATATCGTTGAGTTGAAATTATAAACATGGGCGTCGTCATGTAACAAGGTAATAAGATCTGCGACTTGGTATAGTAAAAACAATACTATTGAACCATTAACAAGTAATAAAAGCCAGAACTCTTTTCTCATTTTATGCGTCGAAAGGATATAAAGTACTGACTAGAAGAATTATGTTGAGATAAATATAACTAGATATCCGCCAGTGATTTTTGTTGTAGGTATTGTATGAAAAAGATTAGGTGAAGCGAATATTTGGGATCACCGATAAAGGAAAAGAATAAATAAACAGTGAGATCGCGATTAGTTGAGAGAATTCACAAAATGGAGATATAGCTGAAACGAAGGGTTGAAACAATGCAAATTGAAATACTGGTGATCTAGTGACAATCTATGCCGGAATGTATGACGTGATATGAAGGAGCTATCCTTGGATATGCGGTGCTGACCAGATTAACAGGTACAACGACTAGGTAGCGGAAAGGAGTAACAGAATGGCCAAAGCCTTACCAAACGAAACAGTAGAAGAAGATAACGGGGAGTAAGAAAGAAAGAGAAGAAAAAAAAAGGAAGAGAAAAAAGGAAACTATGATGTAAATAAGAAAATAATTTCAGGAAAAAAAGGAGGCACTGTCAATGTCAACTATATTCCGTTATACTCCTTCCACCCATTTAATAGTAAAAAAATAAAATAAAAAAATCTAATGTTTCTATCAATAGTTTTACCTTATTATTTGTAGTAGCTAAAACCCACACACTCAAATACAATAAATAGCAGAAAAAGAAAAAAAGAAAATCCAGTGCAGCAAAAATGCTTACATAATGGATATTACCACTTATGTACACCCACACTGTACTCTACTTTGTCACAATAGGTAAAGCGACTGGGTCATCTCTTTGCCCCAACACGCTAGTTTGGTTCGTAATAGGGAAATAATAGGAGAAGTCGTCAAATGTTTTACTCTTCTAGCTTCTATAGCAAACCCATTCAAACTGAAATTATACGTCATAAACCAGTAGGGTTTCATTACGCCCTGCCTCAAAACCTCATTCCAACATCTACCCGTGACCAGTCCACAATATACCCACTTATTAACCACAGTTTCGCAAACTTAACTTAGTTATACTTGGAAGCGAATATTTATGCTATTTTGGGAAATAATTATTCTCCCGTTTCGGGCAAATTATGTCCAGAAATAGACAATGCGCTTCTTGAAATGGATAATAGCGAATGTCGACTACGGCTGATAGAGGTTGGTGCTGGAGTTCAAAAATTTTAAATTCAAATACGGGGGAGTAAATGCGTTGAACCTATAGTATTCATATCAACTACAGTATATAGTACTAGTACATGATGAAATTTTATTCACCACCGTTAATCTCTATGGTTTACTCACACCGATATCAAGTTGATTTCTTACGGTCTTTGCCAATAAACCAGTACTAGTAGCATCAATCGGTAGTGTTTGACATGGTATGCAGACTTTATGTAGCCTGTATGCACAGTACAATAAAAGGTTTTGTTACTAAAATGAAATGGTCGAATAATAATACGCAATAAAACATGTGCAAAATGGGTTCAGAGGATCGTCAACTAAATACTCAGTGCTGTATCTATTTTTCACATACATCTGACGGAAGGCTTGTACGTACTACTATATTATTGAAGAGTAAGAATGCCATGAGTTCAGATGGTTAAAAATCGTTCTTCCTGGGGCTATGCTTTTGTAACCAGCCTCTTGTCTATCATTACATACATAGTACATACCTACGTACATGCACATGTGTTATGTACAGAATAAAGGGGTGGTCGGCGGTTGACCTGAAGCAAAATGAAGCAAAAAATAAAAATAAAAGAAGTAAGATCAATCTGTGGCAATTTGAACTATCTACATACGCTGCAACTACACATGTGCCCAACTGTTTCTATATAAGATCGGAAAATACTGATACTCCAAAAGTCCGGTGGAAAATACGTTTCTACTGTTTCACAGGCCTTTGATCGGTTATATTCCCCAGATTCGTCAAATGATAAAATTTACAATGATAATCACATTACGTACCTGTACATGATAGTACCTCCTTGATACAAGTATTATTCTCTCTTCAACGTTGATCCAGAAAATCATATCACCTACATTTCATAGCACACAAAAGCTTTAGGCATTAAATCATTACTTAGAAATTACATAAACAACATAGCAAAATAAAGCTAACCAAAAAAAAAAAAAAAAAAAAAAAAAACAGGAAGAAATAGACCTACAGAATGATATAGAGGTAGTTTTCAATTGTCATTGGTAGACAAGAATATCGTGAGAAAAGAACGAATTGAATATTTCACGTGTCGTATTCAAATGGATAGTGTTGGTTCTTTGTACGCGGAGGTCTCAGAGTTGGCAAATGCCTATTAGGAGTGTTTGATTTTTGAAACACTATTCAATCTTTCATTCATTGCTAATAGTTACAGAGTGAATCATTGTGATCGAAGAGTATTAATTAAAACTCGTATACCCAATCAATGCTATTGAGTCAAAAAAAAAAAAAAACACTGGTGAACCACAGATTGATGATTATTATTAGACATTATACATTGAACCTCGGAACCTGATAATTAAAAGTTATTTCTCCCAACAAAAATTTTGTTGTAAAAATATTAAAAAAAATAAAAAGTATAGTTTGTCATGTGATCATAGTTATAATTGTTATGCGTAAGATATTTGTCATGCCATGCTTATTAAATTATTATGTAAGATCTGGTCAAGTAAATTGTGTTGAATTTCCCCACACACTCTATTTGTTTCCTGGTTCGATTATGCTCCACCCAGTGTTTTATTTCTCTTATAGGTTCTTACTCTCTTCTTCTTTACACCATTTTTCAATAAAGGTAATATACCTTAGTACACTCTTTATTTTTTGTTCTTACGCTTGAAGCCAGCAACAAACAAGGTAATAAACCTTTGTTATCATGAGTTGGGACGATCAACACGACATTAACCTTTCTTTCGGTACAAACGAAGATGAACTTCCTAATAATAAGGCTACAGAAAACATTGTAGAGGACTTTGCTCGATTTAGAGATCATCCTTACGAATTTTTAATGACATTGGTTCGTCACGCAAAAGGATCAAGCTGGAGAGCTTACGAAGACTATGTTGGGCAAAAGATTTACCAACCCGGACTCACGGAATCACTTAAAACTAAGACAATTAAAAACCCTCTTCTGATATCCAAAATGGATGAACTTGTTAAGATTCAAATTGAACGTGAAATGGATGGGTTCAAACACGAAAAATATCGAATAAAACGAGAAATGGAGTTACAGAGTTGGCTTCAAAGTCGGGCCGAGGAAATAGTAGATGAAATGACTTGTACTTTTGATCATAAGTCAGTTCTCCAATTCATGTACTATGTGGTGGCCCAAATCTTTGCACGAACTTATCATCAAGGCGTTCATGTTAATTCCTTGGAAATTGAACAGTTACGCAAAAAAGGTAGAGAGTTGGAAAAGAAAAAACAATCCATGATTTTTTTGCCCTGTCATAAATCGCATATTGATTATATGGCTATTCAATTCATTTGCTTCAGAGTAGGTATCTCCTTACCAACAGTTGTTGCTGGTGATAATCTGAATTTTGCTGTTATTGGGCCAATGCTTCGTCAAGTAGGTGCGATGTACATTCGCCGAAGTTTCAATAACGACAAACTTTATACAAATGTAATGCAAGCATTTATTGAAACTCTTTTATCACAGGGTCTTAACTTGGAATGCTTTGTTGAAGGTACCAGATCTCGTACCGGGAAACTTTTACCACCTAAATTTGGATTTCTCAAATTCATTCTTGATGCCTTGTTATCAGGTAGAGTAGAAGATTCTTGGGTAGTCCCTGTTTCAACGCAGTACGATAAGGTTGCAGAAGCTGAAACTTATGCTATTGAATTACTCGGTAAAGAGAAAAAAAAGGAAAATTTTATGGATTTTATTAACGCAAGAAAAATCATGAGTTTGCAAATGGGAAGAATTGATGTGAGGTTTCATAAGGGATGGTCATTAAGGCAGTTTGTGAAGTCACATATAAACAAAGAATTGATTAGATCTAATATGGCTGTTGAGAAAAAAATAACACATGATATGAAAATTAGAATTTTGAGATCTCTTGGTTATCGTGTATTGGCAGATATCAACAGAATTAGTGTGGTTATGCCGACTGCGTTGATTGGTACTATGCTTCTTACTCTTAGAGGTAGAGGTATTGGTCGAATGGAACTTATTAGACGTGTTGATTGGTTTATCAAGCAAATTGTTAAGAGAGGAGGAAGGGTAGGTGATTTTCATCATCCTACAATTGAACATCTTGTAGAAGACGGTATCTCTGTACTAGGGTCAGATTTAGTTGGTACTGTGGATGAAAATCTGCTTGAACCCACCTACTATGCTAATGATGCATTCAAACTAAGTTACTATAGAAATCAGGTCATTCACTTATTTGTCAGTGAAGCAATTTTATGCGCTGCAGTATATTACAAACAACAGGAACAATTGACTGGAGAACCACATATTGCATACTCTGAACTTTTAGAGCGAGTCAAGTTTTTATCGAAACTTTTTTCATCTGAATTTGTTTACGGCCCAGAAGGTATTCAAACCAATCTTGCACAAACTTTGGAAGAACTAGTTGAAGAAAGAGTTTTAACAGTGACCAAAGATTCCAGTACAGGAGAGAAACTAATTTCGATTGCAAAAGAAGAAGTTGAAAGAGGACGAGAAAATTTTGAATTTTATTGCTTTTTGGTTTGGCCATTTTTGGATGGATTTTGGTTGGCCTTAGTAGCCCTCATGTCAATTACAGCATCATCAAATCCTAGCACGCCCATGGATAAAATCTGGGTTTCTGAGAAGGAATTGCTGTCTCAATCACAAATTTTAGGTAAAACACTTTATCATCAAGGTATTTTGGTTTATTATGAAGCAGTGAATAAAGAAATGCTTAAGAATGGACTAAAGCATTGGTTTCTGGAAGGGGTTGTGATAAGAAGGGCAGAGGACAATTGTATTTCATTGGCTAAAGGTTGGTGCGGTGATGAAGGACGTAGAATTCGTGAATTGAGTGAAGAAATTGGGTTGTATAGACGTTTGGTTAGAGTTAGAAGGGATGTATCATTGATTAACCCTAGAGTTGTAAAAATGATTAGGGAGGAAATGAGAGTTAAGGAAGTGGCAAGACTTTGAGGGAATAACGACATAATTGACAGAGTTATTGCATGTATATTTAACAATTTTGTTTAAACAGATATATATAAACTACCTAAGAAACATAATAAATTATATTGTAATTATTACATAAATACCATGTATCTGGCTCTACATACTACATGTTGACTGTAGAAGAAAAAGTGTATTTCGCCAAATAAATTGACTACATTCACATAGAATCTTACGTGTGCAGAATTAATAGAAAGAATTTTTATTTTTTCGTGTCTTCAAACGCTACTACTTGATCTAATAAGGAGGTTTAAAATTGAATACCAAAGAGCTTTTATAAGAATCCGATTTCCATTTATCTAAACCCGAATTTTCCAAATTATACAAATGACCATTTATACCATTATCATCATCATCATCATCATCATCTACGACATCTTTAACTTCCCAAGCACTTTCCTTGTTATTGACACTAAATTCCAAATCTTCTGTTGTGATCATATCCCAATATTTATAAATCATCATTGCCGCAAAAAGATTTGATAGGGAAGCAAAGATTAGGCCGTCAAGGTAGTGTTTTACATTGTTACAGATTTGCTGGGAGAGTGAATAGAGAATGAGTTGGCCGAAAGAGAAGAAAAGAGAGCCAAGAGTTATGGCTCCGAAAGACCATAAGTCTTTGAGGATGAAGATGGTAAGGATTATTTGAGAGAAGACGTAGATTGAGAGAAAGATGAGGTTGAAAATGTAGAGAACTAGGAATAGGGTCGATGTGTTCGTTGTGCTTAAAAGAGCTAGAGGAGAAGAAGTTTTGAAAGTAGCAATGGAGATACCAAAAGTGAGCATGAAAATGAGGAATGATGAAAAACGTAGTGCCCATACAGCTTTAGGCGTTCCATCCTCCCATAACTGGAACCCCAATATTCCATTAACCATAATAGTCCAACAAGTAGCAGAAGCCAGCCCACAGTGACAAGCAACCGCATAAGCATACCCTCCATTCCCCGCCGGCACCACACCACTATCAATAGTCAAACTCACAAACGTCAATACCAACAGCAGTACAAAGAAATCCAAAATTTCTTTCCTTCCAATCGCAGTATACTTTGTTCGAATATTAAGAATAATAACGGATAATACACATAGTGATAAAATGTTGATCACAGCATTGCCGAGTTGGAATATGACGGTGTTAGCTAGCTCGATAGTTCGTGAGGTACAGTTGGGGTAGACTCCTGTGGGTGCAAAAATGGGGAAGGTGGTAGACGGTGGGCCTGATATAAGGTTGCATAAGGGAAGGGATGCTCTGCTACAGATTTGGTGAAGACAATTGGAGATGGTGTTGGTCATGGCGTGGGTATGCGGGTATGAAGTACAGTAATAACACTTAAGATTTTATGTGTGTCTGGATACATATATATTATAACCTTTGAAAGATCTCTGAAATGCTGTGAACTTTACATATAAATTATTATATAAATTCATTAATAGTAAGGTGATCGTATGCTAGATAAAGTTCCTAAAGTGGGGCAGAATATCCAAATATGTACGTGCAAGCATGTTAATATTCTCGTTGAAAATGTAATATTTACAATTAACCAAATCTTTGTCAATAGATTTCCATTCAAATGTATTTGGTATGTTAGCGATGCCTATAGTATTTGCATATGAATCTCTTTTTAAATGTTACTAATAGAACCTCTACATGATATTTATGTTGAACTTACTCATAAATTTACAAATAGTTTGTATTGTAATACTTTGGGACTAGTCGATTTAGTTATACTTGTGTGGTCTATTTGAGTAAAATATTCATAAATTCTCTTCTCTTTCTTTTTTACATCTTACGTTAAGCAATCAACACTTTACTCTTAGGTCTTGACTAATTGTAGTGATAGTATTAATTTATTTGCTTTGATTTATTTTTTGTTGTTGTTTTTGTTTGGAGATACTGGTTCAACAAAATCGTTTGCTTGCCAATCCAATTACATTTCTACTCTGAGTACCTCGCGCCTACCTACTTCATTGATTTAAGAGTACCTTAATTTCTATCCTTTTTCTATAAATTGACTCAAATAATATCATATGTACAGACATTGGAATGAGTGCTTCCCAGGTTGAATACTTTATCCCAAGTGAATTTATCGACGATGAAATGTGGCAACTTCTGAAGCATTTTGAAATTGACATTCCCAACTGCATAATTCCCAATGTAGTGCGAAATCTTGAAGAACCATTTCTAATAAGAGAAACAATAAAGATATTTCGTTGGGAATATGCTGAATGGGGTGAAACTAATAGAGAAAAAATCTCACGGTTCAAATTAAGTGCGAATTATAGAATAACTAAAGTAAAAAGTCTTCTGTCATTTATTGATTCGGAAGAATGTGTACAATATTTTACAAAGTTGATGGAGTATTATATAAATAGTGCTGGAAGAGTGAGGGCTGAGTTGCGTAGGAATGTGAGAGTTGAGGAGGAGAGGTATATGTATGAGGACATGAACACAGTGTTATTTGGGATTGATAGAGTGTATGGGAAAGCAGCAGGGGTGTATATTAAAGAAATTTTGGAAAAGTATAGGCAATATGTTTTGGAGTATGAGATAACTCGAGAAATGATCATTACATTAAATTCAGAGCTCCCTTTCTATATATCAACTGAATTGAACAGAGATAAACGCAAATTAGACAGAGAAATAAGCCAATTGAATGAAGCATTCAGACGAATATACAACCCGCTCACATATAACTTTCCAATCCTTGATACCCTGGCAAAATTAGCCATAAATGACATCATTGCAATAATTAACTTTACTAGTCGATGTTGGAAATTCATTGAAGCCCGAGAGATACTCAAATTCCTAATCGGCTACTACGAAACCCTTTACTATTTTTATCTTCAGTACAGGTTTGATGAACAATTCACCCATTTTTTGTTTCTAAGACTTTTCGTACTTTACTTCCATAGAAGTGTGTTAGAACAATATCACTATCTCCCACGGGTCCCTGTTCACTTTATTGAACTTTGGAAACCTACGATTGTAAAGCTTATCCCACTCGATAATTTAACGAGTGGAAACAACACATTTAATCCTGAACTAATTTCTGGGCTTTTATATATAATGAGTAAATATTATTGGTATGAACAAATATATGACGCAATGTCACAAAATTTGCTTCAATCAAATTACCATGATGACATCGAGGAAGAAGTTCGGGGTTGCAAATATAAACTTTGTGTATTAAGCTATCACATCAATACGTCGGTTAATAATTATATAGCGGAAGCAACTCTTATCAAAGCAGTTGAAAAATTGGTTGATTGTTATGGTAGGATTCTTGAAGATTTGTGTAAAATATTACAAGCGAATGGAGTGATAAATAATAGTTCTAGAGAATTGGTAGGAAGACATGAACGTGCAGAATCAAGTAATTGGAATAATAGTAGTGGTGACTTTAGTCGTGGCGACAACAGTAGCGGCATTGGTAATGACATTCGCATGACGTAGAAATTTCTTTCTTTTTTAATACTATTTTTTTAGTGCCTCTCTACCCAAAAACATTTTCATGTATTCTATTCATAGTTTATCCAAAAATTAACAATACTTCTACTACATTTATATACATCAAAGTCTATGATTAAAACATCCATAAACTAGAAAAGATTTTCTAAACTTTGTATTACTGTGTAATTCTTTTCTTTAATTAACTCCTCGTCAATAGGTTGATTTCCGGGTCTTACAGTCAAGTAAGCAGAAAGTCCGGCATCTATAGCAGCATCAATTTCCAAAATATTGTCCGAAAGAAACAAAATTTCGGTTGGCTTTAAACCTAATTTATCAGCAATTTTAATGTAAGAAGAAGAAACAGTTTTAGGACCAGCATTGACTGTATCGAAATAGTCTGATAAGTTGGGAGTTAAATCGAGTGAAGAATTATCATTACTTTTGACATGTTTAAAGAGAAGAAGTTGAGCAGCGACCGATCCAGAAGAATAAATGGATACACCATTTGGAAGAGATTTCGAGTACTGTTTAATTGAAGGGACAACGTCATCGAATAACGGTGCCTTAATTTCCCCAGATTCGTACCCTGATTTCCATAAATACCCTTGCAAGCCCTTAAGTGCCGAATCCTTTATATCATTTTGGATAAGATTCTGGACATGGGATAAAAACGACTGTTCGGAGACCAAACATTCTGAAGGAAATTTTTGCAAATAACCAAGAAGAAGTTGATGCGATTGATTTGAAGATGAAGTTGACTGGGTGATTGGGAAGTATTGTTTAAGTTGAGGAATTAGTTGACTGATAGATTGCTGAGCATAAGGATAGAGAATGTCCTTGACAAACGAGATGGAACATATTGTGCCTTCAATGTCGAGAAGCAAAGTTTTAATGGATGATGATGCCATATTCTGATCGTGGCCGAGGTGGTTATTTCAGTGTGAACAAAGAAAAGGAGGGTGGGAGGGGAGATTGGTGGGAAAGGGTTATTTTAGCGCGTGTGGTTGTTTTATTTTTTTTCCGAAACAAAAAGGCAACAAAATAAACGCCTTGGTTGGGTCTTTTTTGTTTAGCGCGTGAAATACTGGACATGTTGAACTTTCATGCGTGGTGTGGAAGGTGTAGATTAGAATAGTTTAGACTAATTTAGTATTTTGTATGTTGACGTCTCTACTTTACAACGTAGCTACTTATGCTGCTGCTAATAAACAGCAAATTGCTCTGTCTGCGTGGAGTGGTGTGTGATTTCATTGTCTCTTAAACTTTTGTGCGTAGATTTTCTTGGAAATACAAAGACCCTTTGTATTTCTTTTCCCGCTTTTTTTTTACCCTCTCTTTTATTTGCACCAATTTCTTTCCCCACCAAAATTTTTTTCCTTTCTTTCTACGATTTCAGAAAAAATTAAACAGGTCGAATTGATCATATAGGCCTTGTTATTATTGGTGGGTTTTACATATAAACCGTTTATAGCACACACCAAAAACAAGGACAATTACATCAAACTGACGCCCGAATCAACTTCTTCAAATACTCGCAGGGGGCCTTGGTCCCCTGGTGAAGACAATCTTTTGCTTTCTCTGATTGAAACTCATGGCCCTTCCAACTGGGTTAGAATCTCACAAATGCTAAGAACAAGAACGCCAAAACAATGTCGAGAACGATATCATCAAAATTTAAAACCAACTTTAAACCATTCTCCTATTACTAATCAAGAAGGAATTTATATCGAACAACTGGTCGCCCAGTATGGGAAAAAATGGGCTGAAATTGCTAGGCATTTGAATGGGAGGTCGGATAATGCAGTCAAGAATTGGTGGAATGGAGGTGCTAATCGTAGAAGAAGAGCTTCTTTAATGGGTTCTGAACTTCCTTCGTCCAATCAACAGCAACAACAACCAAACAATAATCCACCTGGTACGAGTGCATCCAATAACAATATCCAATCTCAACAGCAGCAGCAACAACAACAACAACAACCCCCACAAAATAGTTCTCAATTTAACTCGCCTTTTCAGCAACAAGGAACAAACCATTTTGGTCATCCTCAACAGCAATTATTTAATCCTGCTTTCTCCATGAACCAAGGTCATCCCCCTCCACCTTCGTTAGGAACTAGTCAACAAGGTCCTTTTGCTCAATCATATCAACAACCTCCTTCGCAACACTTATCATCCCCGTATGATCAACCTCCTCCTCCTCCACACTTTCAAGCAAATGACCATCAACAACATATACTCCCTATCTCAGACCATTTTAGACAAAGAGGCTCCTTACCGAATTTACATGCTGCTAATACGACTAGTACCAACACTACCTCGCCTCCTACCAATACTTCCAATACGTTCTCTTCTTTCTATAACTCAAACCCTCCTCCTGCTCCTCCTACTGCGAATATTTCTCCAGGTCCAAGCCGATCAGGATCTGTTGTTTTCAATTCTTCATATACCTCAGATTCTATCTCCGGATTTCGAAAATCATCAACTTCATCAGTTGCTACAAATGTAGACCCCCACCACAAAATGCATCAGTCACCGTCTTCAACATTACATCATGATACCACTTCCTCTCACCCTTCGGCATTCTCTTCGAATAATAACAACAACAACAATGGTACCAACCCAACTTTACCATCAATTCCCGACTATTCTTTGCCTCATTTACAGTCAGACAAATTAAGAAGACTATCAAGAAATTCTGTCACATTTCATCACCATTCTCCTTTACGAAAAAGAGTTGCAGATGAATTATATTCAAACACACCGTATGCAAGGCATTATTCAGTTGGGAATTTAATGGCAGCAAATTCGCGAAATAATTCAATTGATGGTGGAACAATTTCTTCAGATAACGAAGATCCTTTATCGGCAAGTAATATACCACATTCATTATCAAGATATAGTTTAGGAGGAAGTGCTTCAAATTCAAGAAGAAATTCACATGTTGTTCCTCAACCAGATTCAAATCAACAGCCAACTCCATTGTTACCAGCTGTTAATTTGAACGGATCACCACCTCCAACAACATTAGTAAGTCTTCCAGGAGCTTCAGTACTTACTAGCGTATCTCCTAGTCCAATTGATTCCAAAAAGACTTTGCCGCCATTTTTGGGTAATAATCATGTTAATAATAATAACAGTGAGAATAATAACCAAGCCGATTTAAATTCTAAACGTCATAGTATTAGTGGGTATCCTACAACGAGATTAATGAATCATCGACAACGATCAATTTCTGATTCTATTTCTGCGGCCAATGGACCAATTGCTGAAGCTATGGAAAATTGGAATAATAACAACAACAATAATAATAATAATAATGGAACTAACAATAGTATTGTTGAACCAACATCATATTCTAATGACCAAAATGGAGGTATCACAAAGTCAGATCAACCAATGCCTTTATATTCAAACTCCAATAACTTTCGATCAGTAAACGAAGATACCACTCCTAGCAATAAACATGAAGAAGAACAAAGATTAAAGATATCTAATCTCTTATCATAATTGTATGTAACTCTTTTCTTCGTGTATGATTATTATTATATCAAAGGATTCGATTAATAATAATATGTAAATGACATTCACCTATAATACAATTACTACTTTAAATATGTAGTAGTACTTGGATGTATTTATGTTATCATTATTATTATTACCTTTTTTTCTTCATTTTTCTTATTTACTTTTGGAGATAGTTGTGGATATAAATATATTATTATACACAGGAGAATTACAGACACGCATTTAGCATCTCCAGGACTTGTTTTCTGAAAGATCTAAGTCTCAAGTGCCATATCCTAATTTTCAATTCTCCCAACCAGCCAACCAACCAAAAAAAAAAAAATAAAATAAAGAGATAAATAAAAGTGATTTTCCATTGTTTTTAGAATAATTTATTACACCAGACTTTATTCTCTACTGAAAAGTAAACAAGTAAAAATATTTATTTGGAATTAAAAAATTAAAAAAGGAAGAAGGAATAATCACTCGATTTTTTTTTTTTTTAGTTTTTTTTATCATTCCACTTTAAAAAATCAACGCAATTCTCTTGCTGTGGATAGATTCTAGTGTTTTTTCTTACTCCATAGTATTTTTAGCCCTAACCCCGTCCAATTCCGGGGTATCTTTTCCCCCCAGTATAAAAAGTAATCAATTTATTGTTGTTTTCTTTTCTTCCTTGATTTTATTATAATTTTTCAAAAAACAAAAAAAATCGGAAAGATATAACTGACTAATTAATTTAATAAAGGGAAAAGAAAATGGAGGACTGGAAATCACAAGTTGAAAAGAAAACTAAGGAGATTATTGAATCGACGCCGGAAGGATGGTTAATTGAAGATCCAGATCAAATCAGTTTTGAACAAGCCGTTCAAATGAAACTTACTGAGAAGGAACGAGATATTACAGAAAAGTTCAGTGCAGTAGAATTAGTGGAAGAAATTAAGAATAAAAGGTTTAGTGCAGCAGAAGTTACGAGGGCGTTTTGTAAAAGAGCAGCATTGGCTAATCAATATACGAATTGTTTGACAGAAGTGAATTATAAAGCAGCATTGAAAAGAGCAGAATATTTGGATGGGTTAGAGAAACCGTTAGGACCTTTTCATGGCTTGCCAATTAGTGTTAAGGATTCATTTGCCGTATCGGGACTCTTGGGATCATTGGGTTGTGTGTCAAGGCTTAAAAATGCTATTTCTACATATAATTCGCCGTTGGTACAAATTCTTGTCGACTTGGGTGCTGTAATTCATGTAAAAACAAATATTCCGCAAGGCATTGTAACATCGGATTCGCATAACAATATTTTTGGACGAACGTTGAATCCTTATAAACGTGATGAATGGACAGCAGGAGGGTCATCAGGTGGAGAAGCAGTGTTAATAGCATTAAGAGGTTCAATATTGGGAGTTGGAACAGATTTAGCAGGTTCAATTCGTATTCCTGCTTGGTCATGTGGTGTTTATGGATTTAAACCTACTACAAATAGACTACCTTATTCGGGGATCATGACATCTGGAGCGGATTTGGCGGATTTGGGAGTTTTAGCATCTGCGGGACCTTTGGCAAACAATTTGGAAGATATTGCATTCTTCATGAAAACTGTTATTGATCATCAACCTTGGGTAGGCTATGATTCACTCTCACTTCCAATGCCATGGAGTGAAGGACAGGATAAAAACAAGCGAGGCACAGCTAAACTTGATGAGAATAGTAAATTAACAGTTGGCTTAATCTTGGAAGATGATCAGTATCCAGTTGATAGTGATGTTCAACAAAATATTCAAAATCTTAGCTTTAAATTAACTAACGCAGGACATAAAGTAGTTCAACTTCTTCCTGGAGCATTTCCTTCATTCCGAAATGTTTCACAGAATATTGCACTACCTTTGCTTGATATTGATTGTGAACGTACATCGCTCAAAACAATTGTTTCTGGTAATGAACCACTGGTTCCATCAGTCAAAAAGAATCATCATGGAGTGTATGAACCTGAATCCAAAACGTTTGATGAATCAGAGGAGCTTTTTGCTACTCAAGTCAAGAGTCGTAAAGTTGATTTCAACGATTTCTTAGATGTCAACAAAAAGAAGTTGGCTGCACGTAAAGCATGGATAGATACCATCCACTCCCAAGGTATAGATGTTTTAATTCTTCCATGTGCAGCACACTTTGCCCCCAAAATCGACAGTTATTTGGAATTACCATATGCCAATAATTGGAATACGTTAAACTTCCCAGCAATCAGCATCCCCACTAACAAAAAGAAGTTGACTAAAGTTGATAATGGAATTAAGCCTACCGGTGTTCAAGTGGTGGGAACATATTATAACGATGAAGGACTGCTGGCAGCAGCAGCAATTATTGATAAGATTTCTCGTACAAAATGATTTTCAAGCCTCGAGATAGGTAGCCGGTGGCCAATAGTGTTTTAAGATTATGAATTTGTTTGTGTGGGTGGAGGAGGAGTTTCGTAAAAGTCATAGTTTTTCATCAACCGTTTAATTAACATAGTCTATTACATAAATTTTTGTTGACTGTCAGGATTAAATCAAAGCATTTTTTTTACTTGCATACATAACAGCGACAGCGGAGATATTTTCATCACAAAAGAGGGAGATATGATGATGTTTGTTGTTGCTACTCCTTCAAAGATTGCATTGGGGGAGCAGTAGTTTGTAGTTAAGAAGTCACCAGGATATTGCCCCTCGACCTTGTCTGTACAAGATACATTGCAGAATGTATAGAAAGTATGCAAACAGAGTGAAATGATAAATTCTTGATCCGGCGGACTGATTTTATTTTTTTAATCTCCACGGCCCTAGCAAAAAAACAAAATGAAAGAAAATTGATTAATGTGGTTGTTATGTGTGGGGTATTGTTATTACGTCACCCCCCACTTGATTCATACACAGCAAACGCAAAAATAAATAAACCGTTAAAAAAAACTTTAACTTCGTTTTCCTGCCCTGGGCCCCTCGCATGTAGGTCCCCTCCCCGGGTCATGAAAATAGTTGCTGAGGGGCGCTAAATCCTCATCCTTTAATTCTTCTAGTACACACACACAAAACAATACAGGTGTTGTCAGGAATATGAGTGGTGATTCTAGTATTCATATTGTTTACAGCTTAATCGATTGTGTATATATAGTTCAATGGTTATCCATTTTATTTTTAATTTTAATCTTTCTTTTCTATTTCATATTATCAAACACAAGTCTTATTCTTATTATCATAACAACTAAAAACAAACATCCGTTTTATTATTATTTTCAAAACAAATAAATCACAAGAAAAAAAAAATGTCGTCTAACAATTTTGATGCTATTGTCGTTGGTGGAGGATTTGGAGGAGTTTACCAAACCTGGAAGCTTCGAGAACTTGGGTACAATGTCCAAGCTTTTGAGAAATTGTCTGGATTAGGAGGAGTTTGGAGACAAAACTGTTATCCGGGAGCTAGAGTTGATTCTGATGTTCCAGTTTATCAACTTTGGATTAAGGATGTTTATGAAGATTTTGATTTTAATAAGAAGTTCCCTGATTGGAGAGAGATTCAAAGATATTTTGCCCATGTTGATAAAAAGTTGCATATTTCTGAAAAATACAAGTTTAATACATGGGTTAGTGCAGCTACTTTTGATGAAGATAGTGGAAGATGGACTATTACTACTAGCGGAGAAGGAGCTGGAGTTTATACAGCTAAGCACTTTATTTTATGTACAGGATTTGCAGCTAAATTGTATATTCCCGACTTTAAGGGAATGGATAAGTTTAAAGGAATTATGAGACATACAGCGGATTGGCCAGTTGAACAAATTGATATGAAGGGAAAGAAAGTTGCTGTTGTTGGTACTGGAGCTAGTGGCGTTCAAGTCATTCAAGAAGTTGGTCCCATTGTTGAACATCTTACCGTTTATCAAAGAACTCCTAACCTTGCAATCCCTATGCGACAAGCCGACAATAACATTGAATACGAAAACTCTCGCAAGCCCTACTATGACAAAGTTTTTGAAAACACCCTTTCCTGTGGTACTGCTGGCTTTGAATTTGGATTTGACCCTCGATCTGCCCTTGAAGTCACTCCTGAAGAACGTGAAGCCAAATTCCAAGAAAACTGGGATCGTGGTTCTTTCCGATTCTGGAGTTCTACATTCCATGATGTTTGGACTAATGAAGAAGCTGATGCTTTGCAATATAAGTTCTGGAGAAAGAATGTTTTGAAGAGATTGACTAGACCAGAAATGAAAGAGCTTTTGGCACCTGAAGTGGCACCTGTTACATGGGCTGGCAAACGACCCTGCTTGGAACAAACCTACTACGAAGTGTACAATCAACCCAATGTGGACATTGTCGATACCAAAGCCCATCCCATCATAGAATTCACCGAAAAAGGTATCATGACTCCTGAAGGCGAAAAAGAATTTGACATCATTGTTCTAGCCACTGGCTACGATGCTGTCACAGGTGGTCTTTGTCAAATCGACATCAAAGGTACCAAGGGTCAAACCCTCAAAGAAAAATGGGCAAATGGAGTTTACACCTACTTGGGCATCACCACTGCCGATTTCCCCAACCTCTACTTCCTCTACGGCCCTCAAGGTCCTACTGCCTTCTCCAACGGTCCCACCTGTGCTCAAATCCAATCCAACTGGATTACTGATGCCATACTCTACGCTGACAAGCACAACATCAAAGCCTTTGAACCTACTCATGAAGCTGAACAAGCTTTCCGCAAACACGTAAACGATATCCAAGACATGACTCTTGTCGGCAAATGTAAATCCTGGTACACCGGTGCAAACATTCCTGGTAAACCTGTTGAAGCTCTCAACTATCTCGGTGGTATTCCAATGTATCTTCAACAAATTAATTCTGAAGTAAACAAAAACTATGCTAATTTTATTAAAGCATACTAAATAAAATAATTTTTTTTTCTGCACAGTTGTGGAAATTAAAATAATTAAATATAGTAATATACTTATATATATGTAAGAAAATAATAATAATTGAAATAATGATGAAAGTTTTTTATAATCTTTTTATATTCTAATACAATCAATTTTCTTTCAGTAGCTATATATAATTCTTGAACTTAATACACAACTAATCAAAATGAACAATTCCCTAAACACACAAACAAAAATCTATATATATATATATATATATATTTCTTTTCTTGCAGCAGCAAAAGCAACAAAAAATAATACAATTTAATAATAACATTCTACTCTAACATTGACAAATTGTTAATTGTAATTCATGAAAAAAATTTTGCTTGTTATTGATTCAACTGTCTTATATAGGTATCTTACTCTTATTATTATACCCACCTCTTCATAATTTTGCTACCAAAGAGGTTTTATACTACAAACTTTTCTCATTAGTAATTTCCTATATCCAGTTCTTTTTGACAAAACTTCCAAGGTTTGTATATAACTTTTTAAGTTTACAAGAATTAAAAGATGATGGTCAAATTTTTATTTCTTACACCGACACTTTTTCTTAAATGGCATGGACTGTTGGTTTGTAATAGTTGAAGAGCCTATTCTTTACATCTAAAAATAATAATTTTTTTTTTTTTTTTTTTTTTTTTTTTTTTGGCTAGGATGATCAAGAGTTTTTTCATTACACATTAATTAGTTTTTTACCTACTGGTTTCTAAAGAATTTAGCTTATTCTTACCTGCAATAATTCAAAAATTACAAAGAATAATGTGACCTTGGAAACCTATATCATGCAAAATTTACACTATTTTCTTTTATACAACGTTTTATTTTTGTTATTATTTTGAATTTACTTTAATGTTTATTTTATGTTTACTTATAAGATTTTATATGGAGGACTTTAATCTGAATTATTATTATTATTATTATTATTATTATTATTATTATTATATGACCCTCTCGTTATCATAGATCAAAGGTTTCTGACTTTAATATCTGTTTTATTGTAATACTAGAAACAGATTTTGCAACATCACTAATTTACCTACTGTCATATTTTAGACAATTTTCCCTTAGCTTTTACCTATAATTAGTTCATGTTCAATTGTACATCTTGAGTCAAAAGGTGTATTTTTAATTTCCAACTGCCTTACCTGTGGTAATTTTGGTATTCAATTTTACTCATAATTATGAATTGTATTAAATGGAATTCAATTGTTCAAAAGAAATAATGGTGAAATCTTTGATCATGAAAAATGAAGCATAAAATAAAAATTTACAACCAAATTTTTAGTATCATAAACTTTTCAAGGTTGGAAAACAGATTTGGGCATGAAGCAAAAAACTTTTCTGTACGCAGATTTGGATAAAAGGTTTTATGAACTGCTTGAACAATTGCTTTTCCTGTATATATTTTTGGTGACTGTTATTTTATTTTATTTATTTTTTTTTTTTTTTTTTTTTTTTTGCGCCAGGAATTTGAGAACATGGATTGGCCAAAAGCCGTACAACATTCGCAAACATAGATGTCGACAAATTTTCATGACATTAAAGGAACAGCAAAAAGAAGAAATTAAAAATATAAATATAAAAAGAAACATTTAATTCTAAAGGAGGGTTTCTTTATGTTTAGTAATATAATGTTGTGTTGATGTTTAGGTAATCGATCAAAGTCATGATGTCAGTTTGGGTAAGGCATGTGCTTTGCGCATCCTGTTTATTATTGAGTCAAAATGACTCAATGACAACACATAAATTTGATAAGTGCATCAAGTATTCGACTGTATCAAGTACATGCTTTATTCTTAGAATTCCATTTGGAAAACGTTGAGACATTGAGTATTTGGGGACCTTGTAAGTTACGTTGTATCTGGTTCAGGGTCTAGTTATTTTTAAAATGAATGTGGTAATAAATATATTGTTAATGACAAAAAGAAAGAATAGTTAAATCTGGAAGAGTAGCGGTTATTTTTATTGTTTCTGGTCAAGTTGGTCCATGTACATGAAGCGTTTTATTTTATTTTATTTTTTTTGTTATTCTATTGTTAATAAGATCAAAAACAGTTAGTGATAACGCTCATACTTGAAGGTATTCCAGAACATTTTCTGCAAACCTTCTAATACATGTAGGCCTAGTGCATATTGAAAACGTTTACTAGTTAGTCATCCTTACATTAACTTGCTTTTTACATAGTAGTGGGGGAAAAAAATAAATAAAACACTAGCATGGTATGGTATTGTAATAAGATACTATATTCTCCAACCCAACATAAACGGGATTTCGATCGACCTCTAAGAAAAAGTAAATTTTAAGTATGTCATGATCAAAATATATATTAATATATAACATGATTGATTTTTTTTTTTCTATTCTAGAAATGAAACTTATATAATATATGTGGCGTGAAAAGTTAACTTATATGATACATATAAAATTATGATGTCAATTTTTAAAACATAGCATACACAATTAAGCACCTTATGGAATCATTTTAGTTGTTATATCTAACACAATTAATTTTCCAGATATTTTTATTTTATTTTTAAACTTGGCTTTTGCTTACATTAGTAATTTATTTCGTATATATATCATTGTACGGCATTAGTGAATCATGGAAAATTCTAATTAAACTAACCAAATATTAGGAAAATAAAAAAAAATTCCTTTTTTTTTTATCTAAATATTTTTCTGGAAGAATAATAATTGAAATGAAGAAATAAACAATGATTGGTGGGTAGATATATTCTCTGACAATTAAATTATATCAACAAATCGATTAGTTTATTTATGCAAACAGTGTGTTGTGCATTTGTTTAAACGATAGAAATAAATATTGTTAAATAATAATAAAAAAATATCATATATAATGGTAGATAAGTTCCTTTAATTTTGTTCTCAATATATTTTTATATATTACGATACAATAATCTTTGTTATTTTTTACATATACTCAAACAAGACTAGCAGTCACTATTAAATAGATTTGGTTTATTTCACCAGAATCTGATATTGACCAATAATATTGTACGAAATCTTTTTCTCTACGACACAATGACAACTCCTCATAACTTAGATTCAATTCCTTCTCCAGACAAGGAAAAGAAGGAAATTTTTATTGAAAATACTATACAAGTTAATGAAAGATCGGAATCTTACGATGAAGAATGTACAGAAATATTTACAAATGATCTTACGTGGAAGGAAAAATTCAAGTTGCGAATGACAAAACTTTTTGCCCCTCATATTGAAAGTAAGAAGTATATTACTCCCGAAGAAAAAAGATTTATTAGAAAACTTGATATGGTTTTAATGACATATGGATGTTTGGCACATTTGATTAAAAGTATTGATCAATCTAATTATCTAAATGCATACGTTTCTGGTATGAAAGAAGATGTAAGTATTATGGTCAAAAACAACAAAAACAATTCTATTTTTCCAACAGCTCTTTAGTTTTAACTAACTGGGATTTAGCTCAATATGTATGGTAATGAACTCAATTATTTAGCAACATTTTTTACGGTAGGTTATGCACTATTTCTGATTCCTTCACAAATAGTTATCACAAAAGTGAAACCCAACCATTGGCTTCCTCCACTAGAATTGCTTTGGGGAGGAATTACAGCAGTCTGTGCAGTTGTGAAAAATATTCAAACAATGTATGGGCTTAGATTTATTATTGGAGCAGCAGAATCATCAGCTTGGCCAGGCATGATTACTATTTTTATGAATTGGTATACACCAACTGAATTTGCTACAAGGGCAGCATTTTTTGCTGTAGCTGGAGCAGGAGGTAATATGGCTGCAGGTGGACTTCAAGCTGGTATTTATAAACATCTTAATGGATCATGTGGGATTGCAGGTTGGAGATGGATGTTTTTGATTAATGGTATTATGACTATTGTAATATCTATTATTGGACATTTTGCAATTCCGGACACTCAAAAGGGAGCATTATGGATGAATGATCATGATTTGTCTATTGCTAGGGCTCGTATGGATCGTGTAGGTCGTAAGACTCAAGCAAATTTTAAGTTCAAGACTTTTAAAGATGTGTTGACTGATTGGAGAGTTTGGATTTTCTTTGGTGTCTATGGTTTCCGATCCTTATCCCAAAAAGCCACTCACTACTTCAATCTTTTCATCAAATCAGTCACTTTACCCGATGGTGTCACTCATCGCTACTCTATTGAACAAGTCAATCTTATTCCCATGACGGGCTATGCTACTGAAATGGTTGCCGTACTATTCTATTCCAAACTTTCTGACATGACTGGGAAAGGACATTGGTTAATTGGTTGGCAATTAATCATTACTGCTTTTGCCTTAGCTGTTTTAGCAGCATGGCCACCTTCATTTGCCTTTAAATTTGCTGCCTACATTATTTTATTTTCTGCAACTTCTGTAACTCCCATTTTAATGTCATGGATGGCCAGAGTATGGAAAGAATTCCCTGAAAGACGTGCATTAATCACTGCAATTGTCGTCTTAATTTCATATGCAAATGAAGCATGGATGGTAGTTGTTTTATGGCCAGCTAAGCAAGCTCCTCATTATAAATATGGTTTCAAAATTTCTTGTGCATTTGTAGTTCTTTCCTTCTGTTTTCTTATCTTGTTCTATAAGAAAGTGGGTATATGCAATAATTAGTCCTTTCCTATATAAATAAAATTACTGTTGATCCATTCAGTACAAAATAAAATAAAACATTTATACCATTATATTGCTTGTATATAGAGTTAAGTCTCGACAATAGAAGTTGGATGTGTATGTTTTCTTTGTTCTGCATGCATATGTCACGTGGCATATTGTTTATTGGCATTATGACTTCATACTACATGGTTTAACCATTCGGAACTCACGTCGCAACTTTTTTTCAATAAATAAAAATATATTCACCATCTCTACACAAAACTTACTTCAGTATTGTTCTGGACGTTTTCTTTTCTTGGTTTGAAGTAGTCACCTCGAAATTAAACCAAAAATTATTCCAAAAGACCCAAATAATCTTTGCGGACTAATACGACCCTTAGCTCCTAAAGTCTAATTTTAAACTTCCCCTTGTTCCCCCAATTCTTCCTCTTCTCTATTCTTTCTCTCTCCCTCGCTCTCTCTCTATACAAGGAACTATAGAATTCTTAGCTCTTTTATTATTTTCTTTTCTTTCTCTCTTTCTTCTTTTTTTGGATAGTCGACAGTAGTGGGGGTATATTTTACAAATATAATGATCACATCTACCCCTACATCAACTAACCGACGAGATACATTTTCCTCGGCACGAAATCTCTCGTCACAATCTTTAAATCTCGTTACAAAATTGGGCACGGCTATGACCAATGAGTTAACAAAACCAGTAACAATAGTATCGAATCCAACAACAGCAGCACCTTCAGATATTGATTCCGAAACTGAAGACGATCTTGATCTACCTCGCGAGGCCATGGGATTTGGGGGTGTGGGTACTAGTTTTGATGATGAGTATATTGATAACGTGACCAATTATCCTTTTCTGGAGGCTTCCTATAATCATGAACAAATGGAAAATGAAGAAAGCTTGCCTGAACGACTAGAATGGCAAGCAATGTTATCTTCGGTAATTACTGGTGAAGTTGTGAGATCGGAAAAAAGACGACTAAAAACTAGTACAGAGATATCAATGAAAGAAGATGACTTGTGGATGGAAATAAGATCACGAATGTGTCGTCGATCATTTGATGAACAGAAAAGAATAGTTCAGAATGCTAGAGTCACAACTGAAGCAAAGTTACATGAGATCATGGATTTCAAAGTCTCGGATCCAACTCGACTTGATCTTACACTAAAAGAAGTCAACGATACATTACAGACGCTTGAATACTGCGAACAGTTATGGCAATCAACACAAATAATGAAAACGAAAAGCGCAATGTATAGGGATGTAGGATTTCAGCGGCATATAGAAGCTTTGACTACATGGTCAACTATTACCGAGTGGATTAACAGAGAAGTAAAGCTACTACAAGTTTGGACCGGTAATGAAACAACCAATCCAACTTTACCTCCGGACGGTAATAAGGCTTCAAACATCTCAACGTCAGGGATGGCAGAACCTACCTCCCTTGTCGATAGAATTATTAAGCAGGAAAACCTTATGACAATTTTCGATGAAAAGATTAAATCTAACATTGGACCGGTAATAGTACGGGCACGAGAAGGACATTTTGAGTTTCGTGAAGAATTCAAGAAGATTGGACTACCAGTACATAAAGAAGGCCTACGCAAATTAATGAAGTTTCCTATTGAACTTATTCAAGAACTTGTAAATCAACGTCTCATTTATGCATCAAAAATAAATCGACCCACCCCTATCTTGGTTGACCAAACTATTGAAGATCTTTCCCTATATTTGAATATTGCATTACGAGTAAAAGAACGAAACTCACAATACACAATGCCCCCAGTGCCCGATATTGATTGGATCAAATACAAACCTGATCCCAAATTTGATGCAATTCTACTAGACTGTGTCAAATTTTTCTTCCTACTTTCTAAAATCAAATTCGATCTTTCAAGTGGTCAATCTCATTTGGGGTTTAAAGAAATTGACAGATTTGAATCACATTATAATTTCGTCGAACAAGTCGGTAATTATATTGAGGGTGGTGATATAGTGGTTGCTACTCAGTCTTGTTCACTTGTAATGAAAATGTGTTTGAGATTATTAAGGTATTGGCAATATCAAACAAAGAATCCACCTTCAACTTCAAGTAAAGTTGAGGTTGAAAGATGGTATACGCATACTACAGAACGAATCAGGAAAGCGCAAAGAAAGCTGCTAAGATTCTACAAGTGAGTTTATTTACATATATATATATATAATTTTTTTTTTTTTTTTTTTTTTTTTTTTTTGGTGTGTTTTACTAACTCATCAATATTTTTGGGTTTAGAATACTTGCATTAAGATATGAGAACGCACTTGAGTTCTCATTTCGTACATCACGATTAAAATTATTTATGAAAGCTCTCAATGAAAGTCATCACTTTTTGGTGTATACTGGAACGTTAGAAAAAGATGGTATTTATGCTATTGCAGATCCATCATTAAGAGGCGAAACTGAAAAGATCAGTGCATTATTACAAGGTTATTCAAGTATTTCTCCAGACAAAGGTATACCACCTCGATATATTGTTTTCTTTGCCATTCAAGAACCATTAGCTTGGGAAGGTGATATTGTGGATATAAAATTATCGTCTACTCCTGAGATTGATATGAAACCGGGAAAAATGCGATTGGTATGCGAAGGAGGAACATCTGAGCTTCAAGTTAGTCATGAACGATTATCAGAAGCGACCAAAAGTCAGGATATATTTGATGGTGCAATTGAATCTATCTCTCAACTTGTCAGAGTCAATCAAGAACTTGCAAGAATGCGCCGAATATTATTTAAAATTTCAATGACAGTGATTGAAGATTCTCGATGGTTTAGAAAGATTTTTAAAAGATACCCTGAAATTGTTCATAATCTATTTGTTTTTGCAAGAGAGTTTGGACAAAGAGGTATTAATGTTATGGATGGATCAAGGAGAGGTCATTTGGCTATTAGACTTATCAATTTATGTATAGAATGGCTAAGTTTTATTTGTGATGATTGTGAGCCTTCTGATCCAAAGACATTTAGATGGACAGTTGTTGCAATTGAGTTTACAATGGTTATGACAAGAGGTGTTAATATTGTTGCATTATCCGATGAACAGTTCACAAAGTTGCGACTTAAAGTAGCAGGGTGTATGTCATTGCTTATTTCACACTTTGATATTATGGGCGCACGATCTCGAGCACAAAAAACCCAGCAAGTTCTTATGAGAGAAGCCAAACAACAAAGGGCTAAAGTGAATGAAAAAGATGATTTTGAACTTATTCACGATTACCATATGGAGGTAGCGAAGAAGTTGGATACATTGGAAGATCATCTTAATCGTGATAAGAACATGGGTAAAGTGATTGACGAAACGGATGATAATGCAGAATTGTTGACATTTTTGTCATCTAATTTTGTATATCGATCATTCCGATGGCAACAAGGTAGATTTATTGGAGGAGGATCATTTGGATCAGTATACGTTGCAGTTGATTTAGATTTTGGATCCGTTATGGCAGTGAAGGAGATTCGAATGCAAGATCCTCAATCAATGAAACAGATATTGAAATCTATTAAGGACGAAATGACAGTTCTTGAAATGCTACGACATCCGAATATTGTTGAATATCGAGGAGTTGAAGTTCACAGAGATCGGGTGTTTATTTTCATGGAGTATTGTCAAGGAGGGTCACTTGCAAAACAGTTGGAGTATGGCAGGATAGAAGAAGAGAATGTCATCCAAGTATACACGGTTCAAATGCTGGAAGGGGTGAAGTATTTGCACAGTAAAGGAGTGATTCATCGAGACATTAAGCCAGAGAACATATTGCTAGACCACAATGGGGTGCTTAAGTTTGTTGATTTTGGAGCAGCAAAAGTAATAGCCAATAGTGGAAGGACCAGGAGGGGTAGTGCGAACCAGGGAGGAGGTGGGGCAGATAAAGGGGGGACGAAGCTAAATTCACTGATTGGTACACCCATGTACATGTCACCTGAGGTGATTACAGGAGCAATTGATGGATCGGAAAGTTCCAAAATTGACATTTGGTCTCTTGGCTGTTGCGTACTAGAAATGGCGTCAGGTAGAAAGCCATGGGCTAATCTTGACAATGAGTGGGCCATCATGTACCATATTGCCGCAGGTCATCAACCATCTTTCCCAACCACGGACCAAATGAGTTCATTGGGGCTTCATTTCCTGCTGAGAGCTTTGGCGATTGACCCAATGAAAAGGCCAAGTGCTGCTGAACTGCTGGAGGATGAATGGCTGGTGGACGTTGCGAAGTCCACTGCCACTTCTCCTTCCGCTGCTGCTGCTACTCATCATGACGCAGTTTCCACTACTGGTACTAGTAGCACGAGCAATAATTCGAGTGCAACTAGTGATGGGCAACTGCTATCAACAAGTCCTGACGCGTAATTTACACTGTGCATGCGTTTTGTATTGTTCGTTGTTTTTCACAATTGTGATATTCAGTGACATGTTCATGTATAAATAGCCATTATGCACTATCAGTTGATTGGGAAAACGGCGTATTTTCTTTTGTTGAATTGAATCGATTTCAAGAGTTTCTCTGATTACAGTGGTGGGTCTAAAATTAAAATTAGCAATTTGGTTCAATTGGAAACAGAGAAAATTCAAAAATAAAATAAAAGACGAAAATGGAAATTTGTGATACTTTTCAAATTATTGCTGTAGTAAGAGAACTATGATGATGTCAAAAACGGTGTAGAGTATTATAGCGCATAGTACTAAAATAGTATAAGGCTGCTGTAATCATCTGCCCAAGCACATTGAAACAGGATAAGAGCGTCATGCGTTTCTGATCATTTTTTAGTGGGCAACGTAACGGAGGGATAGTATCTGTACCACGCCACTATTTTCATTCTCCAACAGCATGCAAACAAAGATGCTCACACACTTTCCCCGATATTCAACCCTTTCCCACGATTATTAGCCCTTCACAAACGGTACACAGTAATTTCCGCACGAGCTCTTTGTACTGCAACGTGATACGTGATGGTCTATCGAAAGGACTAGATCACAGTATATATAAAACCATCTTTTCTTTTCCTGTCGCTATTACAAAAACACCCTTTCCCTTCTATTTTATTCTCTTTTTTCTCTGTCTTTCTTCCGTTATCGTAAAATTACTGCTGGTTCGTCTCAAATGTCTTCATTTCTATTTAAGTCGTCTGGATTCCTCTCAAAGGTCGCCCTTTCTTCTGCATTAAGAAATTCTTATATTGTTTCTCCTAAACGAACTTTTTCAATTGCTAAATTTACTATGACGGATATCCTAACTATTCAAAAGGGCTTTACCTACAAAGCTGATAGAACTAACCTTGTCCTTAAAGACTTGCCTGTCCCTAAGGTCGAGGCTGGTAAGGTCTTGTTGAAGATGGCTGCTGCTGGTGTTTGTCACTCTGATCTTCACATCTTGGACGGTTCAATTCCTCTCCCTGGTGAATTCCCTCTTGGTCATGAAATTGCTGGTTACATTGCTGCCGTTGGTGACGGTGTTGATCCTAAGGCCTATCCTGTTGGAGGACTTTTCGCTGCTGTTGGTACCAATCCTTGTGGTGTCTGTACCGTATGCCGTGATGGTAAGGATAACTTGTGTACTGCTGAAACCCGTGCCTACTTTGGTATTGGTTCTCCCGGTGGTTATGAGCAATACCTTACAGCTAATCCCAGAAATCTCATTCCTGTTCCTGAAGGTGTTTCACCTGAAGTTGCTGCCGTAACTACCGATGCTGTTCTTACTCCTTACCATGCACTCAAGAAGGCTGGTATTAATGGTCTCTCTAAAGTTCTTATCATTGGTCTAGGTGGTCTAGGTATCAATGCTGTCCAAGTTGCTAAGGCTTTCGGTGCGCATGTCACTGCTTTTGACCTCCGTGAATCTTCTCGTGAACTTGCTCTTAAATTCGGTGCTGATGTTGTTCTTGAAAAGCTCGATGCTCAGACCCCATGTGCTAACTACGACTTCTGTGGTGACTTTGTCGGTGTTCAATCCACCTTTGAAATTGCATGCAATCAAGTCAAGGTCGGTGGTATTGTTATCCCCGTTGGTCTTGGTTCTACCAAATTGACCTTTGATACCACTCAATCCTGTTTCAAAGAAATCAGGATCTTGGGTTCATTCTGGGGTACTTCCACTGATCAAATTGAAGTCTTTGACTTGGTAGCTAAAGGTGTAATCAAACCTCAAGTTGAAACTGGTAAGTTCAAGGATCTTTCTAGTATCTTGGACCGTCTTGCCAAGGGTCAAATTAAATCCAGAATGGTTTTGACTGATTTTGATGATATCTAAAAGAAAGAATTATTTTTGTTTCTTATTATGAATAATGCTATTTGTTTACGTTTCTATAATGTTTTGAATGTATCTATCTCTACTTGAATGTATATTGATCATTTTGATTTAAAAAAACACACACACACACACACACACTGTGTAGTATTTTATTACTATTATGTATGTATATATATGGTATACTTTTTTATTTTCGTCTTTATCTTAATTTGAAATTTTGAGTGTTTTTTTTTATGCACTCTCGGTTAACGATTTTACATTTTACGATAAATAATATTTTCTTTTTTTCTTCTTTTACACACTCTGTCGGCTAACGTTTATTTTTTTGATTTTATATTTTCTTTTTTTTTACATTTTCTTTTTTTCTTCTTGTTCTATTCACTTTTCGCATTTCCTCGGTCCGTTCGTTTTCACTCTCTATATCATTTCAAAAAGTTTTACCACATCACCACTAGCGAAAAAATAAAAAATTATTAATGTCAAATATATATATATATATTTTTTTAAGAAAATTACTGTTTATTTAATTTCCATGTATATATATATATATATATATATATATATATAATCAAATCCAAGAAATTAAAATCATCACTTCATTTTTTTTTTTTTTGTTTTTAATTTGTAATTTCTAACATAATAAAGAAAAAAAAAACTCTCTCTCCCCCTCCCCTCGGATAACAGGGTTTTTTTTAACATGTGTTGGTTGGGAAAGGAGAGAAAAGAGGAAACGCCTATTTGGGATACATTTGGTTAATAGGGGATTTTTTTTTTTTTTTTTT
>JAJMJJ010000191.1:0-30619 GCA_030568955.1 Geotrichum siamense (nom. inval.) | reverse complement strand
GGCTCTGGAAACAGGCAGGTGGAGTTGGACTGGAAGGGGAAAGAAATAAAAAAAAGGGTAGTGGGAAAATTTCCTGAATAAGAAAACTCAAGACACCACCCTCCGACATCTCTATTTTAGTGCCTTAGTATGTACAGACTAGAGTAGAGATTGTTCATAAAATTAATAGATAGTAAAAATAAGCAATGAAGTATTCTAAGATTGTGTGAATAAACTTATATTGATATTCCAATGTATGAAGTAAAATAAATTCCACGATACTCGCATAGAATTGAAATCTTCTAGCAGACGCCTATTTTAAACCTTTAATATTCTCTCAACGGTAGTGACAAGTAGAAATAAAGATTTGACTCTCAAGATCTCGCGAAGAAAAACGCATTAAATAAATGGGCAAATTTTTTCAAATCACCGTAATATTAGAGATCACGACATTCAGATTACAAGTTTATAACTTTGATTCTATCCTGCATTACCAAGTATTAACTAAACGTTTCGGCCTATGTCGATGCTCCCTGCAATAAATACATAGTATCTCAATGTTCTCCAATTCTTCTAGAAATTAATTCTCCTCACAGAACGTTAAATTTAGTAGATTTTATCTTAAGATTCATATGAGTGGTACAGTACTTAAATTATTGTAATTTCCGGGAACGTAACGTACGATCGACGGCAAGGCTGTAACAAATTTATTAGCATTAAATTAAGGTCCAAAAAGTTTTATTTAGTCAGTTTTGCAAAATAATTAATGTGTGATATATTATGTGTTAAAATATATACATAGCTAGGCACCTAGGTAGGAATGTATGTACCTTCTACTTGTACAGTGAACAACGTAGTCAGCGTAAAGTGAATTGATTCAATGTAGAAATTATAAATATTTTTCTTCGTGAGTAACACCTTATGTATTTTAAATACTGGCAACAAGAAGTAAAAATAATATGATAAAATAAAACAGAAAATAATTTTTCATTATATAGATTTACACTACTATTGTCAATACAGCATTTCAATTCTACTTCCAAAAACAACGAATATAGTCAAAAACTTATAACTTTGATTTCTCACTGTTCAACTTAGCAACCATTTCAGGATAAATTCCAGGAAGACTACCTCCGATTCTCCAGCTAGCTCCATCTACAACCAAGGTGGTTCCTGACACGAATTTTGCAGCATCAGAGAACAAATACACTGTAGCGTCAGCAATATCTTGAGTATCACCATATACTCCAAGGGGGACAGCCTTCATTGACTGCTCGAGTTGATCGGGAGTAACCAATCGCTCCATTCCTTCCGTATTACCTATAGGGCCTGGACAAATGGCATTAGAACGGATACCCAAAGGTCCATATTCAATTGCAATGTTGTTGGAAAGAGCATCAACTCCAGCTTTTGCTGCTGCAACATGAGTTTGGAAAGGAGTACCTGTGTAGTGAAGTCCAGCGGAAACAAAAATATATTGTCCCTTTGTTTTCTTAATCTCCTCGATAGTTGCTTTGACGGTGTTGTATGATCCAATTAAATCAATCTCAACTACTGACCTAAAAGCATTGGTAGAGAGTTTTGAAATTGCAGCAATGAAGTTGCCAGCAGCTCCAGCAATAACAAAGTCAATTTTTCCTAGTTCTTTAATAGTTTTGTCGACGGCAGAAGTAATATCTTTGACCTTCCTAACGTCGACACCTCCAATACCAATAACTTTGGCACCTGGTCTTAATGATGCAATTTCATCAGCAGCCTTTTCGGTTTTCTGCACATTTCTACCAATAATAGCAGCGTTTGCGCCTAGAAGAACCATAGCTTCTGCTTGAACACGACATATAGTACCCTATATTCGACGAGAGATGTTAACGAGACACTTAGAAATCAAAGCACAATTCTCTACTTACAGCTCCTCCAGTAATGAATACAACTTTTCCTTTGAAGAGATCAGGTTTCCAAACGGAATTAGTGAGATATGAACTGCTCAAAGTGTTAGGCATGATTGAGTAAATTGAAAATGAAAGTATTAATATCGAGGTAAATAATAAGAAGAAGAAAAAAGTAAAATCCCCCACATTTTTATATATTTTTTTTTTATTTTTTCTAAGTCAAATTTCATGTAAGACCCTGGAACCAATGTTTACTAGTCACTTTATATTTTGTTGTGTTCATTATTCTATTGATATATCATATTCATTCATTAAGAGTTAACTGCTATTTTATTCCTACTTTACTAGTAAATATTCACAGTTTTCAGGTAAAACTCTTTATACATACATATAGATGTATTCATTGGCTTGAGGGGACGTTTTTTTTTAACAAACCTCGGCAATTTCCATCATTTTTGAATGAAATGGACATTTTGACGATCAAACTGAAATCGGGAATGTAATGTACATAGAATTTATCTTTCATGTAATATCAATATCATTACTAAGCTTGTACTATATTGCGATGAAATGTTTACATGTGGATTGATATGAATATCCATATTGGTATGTCCATCGCGTTTTGTTACGCAGCTACTAACAAAATAATTTTCATACGTGGGGGCGGGGAGCAAGTAATAAATGGTTCTATGTGCTAAGTATTATTTAGAGAGGTAAAGTTGTTATCACTTCAGAACCAAAATCGTCTTCTCAAAGAAGAATAAAATAGAAAAGATAATGTAAACGACATCCAAAGTACATAGAGTAAAACATAGGACATAATAAAATCTTCACTTAACACAATATTTAAGTTCCAAACTAGAAGTGACAAACATTTAGAAAATTTTTATGGCATCTCTACTGGTCGCGTTCGACACAATTGAACTACTACATGCCACCTATTTATGAACTACGTGACTTAATGTGACAAAGAAATCAATAAAATAATAGAAAGCGTTTTTGAAAACAATAAAAGTATGAAGGAAAAAAATGAATTAGTAAACGTCGCATCGTAATTAAGAGCAAGCTGATTTATTTTTTATTGTACAACACACATGAAAGTAATAAAAAAACGTAAAAGTAAATACCCCCAAATCCATTTCTGATAAAAATATATATAAAAGGAAAATGCATTTAACGGTAAGACTTTTGGTAGCGAGCACGAGCACCGGGACCACCGAACTTCTTGGGTTCAGATCTTCTGGAGTCAGCAATGAGGAGAGTTCTGTCGTAAGAGATAAGAGCCTTCTTCAATTCGTTCTTGCTTTGCTCATCAACAAACTTTTGGTAGTAAGCAACGATACCCTTAGCAATGGCTTGACGGATAGCGTAAACTTGAGAGACGTGACCACCACCAGTGACTCTAACTCTGATATCAACGTTGGCAAACTTGTCGAGACCAACAATGGTGAGAGGTTCGTAAACCTTGTAACGAAGGAGTTCGGGTTGGACAAGGGTGATAGGAGAACCGTTAACCTTGAGAAGACCCTTACCAGCCTTAACGTGGGCGACAGCAGTGGCAGTCTTCTTCTTACCGAAGGTCTATAATAAAGTTAGTAAATAGTCAGAATATAATCGCTGCTATTATCAAAAGAAAAGTCCTGGCAACATCATATCATTGCAAAATCCATAACCATTCTCATCGTGAAACTTGCGAGACATTTTCTCCGGCATCTATACCAGATCCAACAAAAAATACAACCACCATCTTCCGATTCAACCCTTCAAACTAAACCAACCAAGACTTATCATTTGAAAATGGTTGATAGCAAAAATAATAAAGTATAAAATCACTAACCTGAACGCTGGGGATAACTTGAGTGGAGCTCATTATTATATGATGTCGAACTTTTCGTCTTGCTGAAGCCTGAAAAAAGGTTGCGAATAGGATGATGAAAGATTTCTCAAGGGAAAACTAAAGAAAAAAAAAATTTTCGATAGTACTACCAAATATTATGGTTGTCCATCACCTAGCAGTATCTTCTTCACTTAATGTCCCAAAATGTTGATGACTAGTCTAGTGTTTATTCCTGACTAAGAAACTCTTTTTTCAGTCTGAAATATACACGTTTGCAGTTTACATATACTGTGGGCACATTTAATTTTAGCAGTCACATTTCTTAAATAGGAATAAAAATAAACTATAAGACTTTGTACTTAAGTATTAAGTTACAGGTGCAACTAATAGAGAGTACCCAATGAAATTAACTAGGATAATTCATTGATCGTCACTCTCGACGTTATCAATACATTTAATACGGTCAAGCACCACGGCTCTACTTATTTCATTCACTTAAGCAGTTTTTAAATTTACATGCACGCTATTCAAGTTTGAAAATAATAGCAGGATATAACACTACAAGCTTATCATAATAAATTCAGGACAACATAAAGAGTAGACATTAAAATATAGAAATAAACGTAGAAATTTTATAAACACGCTTAGTCGAAAAGACCCATACCCATGTCTTCATCGGACTCTTCCTCTTCAGCTTCCTCCTCGACGGCAGCGGTAGCGGCGGACTCACCACCAGCGGCAGCAGCACCGCCAGCAGGAGCAGCAGGACCGGAGGCACCAAAAGCGAAAAGAAGCTCCTTGAGGTTCTTACCCTCAACAGCCTTAGCGAAAACGTCGGCCCAAACCTATAAAAAACAATTGAATTAGTAAATGATTTCTATCGTCAGTGATACAACAAAGAAATTCGGCGATCTTAATAGGTTCTTTCAGCGAAAACGAACTAATCAAAGAATCATGAAATTTGGAGCAAATTTTATTGATATTCTTCAACCAATTTACCCACTAATCCAACTAAATTCGTAAATCTCCCCTAGCATGCGATCCAAATAAAACCGAAATCCTTTATACTACCGTAAGGAAAATAAATTAAAAATAACAAAAAAAACTTACAGAACTGACTTCGACGTTAGCAGCCTTAATCAAAGACAAAAGCTTGTCAGAAGTAATTTCAATCTCAGCATCAGCAAGGATGAGAGCGGCGTAAGAGACGGCAGCTTCGGAAGACATCTTTGATTTTGTATATGTGTTGTATGTGAGAGGTGTCAAACAGAGTCGTAAAAAGGATCGTTTACCAAATCTCGCGAACTAGGAAAATTTTGGGAAAAGTCAAATTTTTTTACTTTTCTGATTATGTCAGTTTAAAAACATAATTATTCATCAGGGTTGAGCCCTAGCATATTATTGGATTTTTTCAAATAGAAATTTTTCACAGTCACTAGTTGTTGTGTAAGAACTTATGTCAGTGTGTTTTGCTTTGGGCAAGTCACCGATAAATGTTGAAGATAGAGAGAAACATTTGAAGATAGCACAAACTGAACATCCTCTCCTGGAATATTACGAAGCATGAGAGTTTGTATATAAGTGGCTATTGATAATAATTAGTTATTTAATTATTTCTAGTCAAGTATATACTTACATATGTGCATAGTTGTTGATATGGGTTTAATATTAAGTTTATCACCTATATGTACATATGTACATACACATATGTACGGTAGCTTATATTTGTTGATCTAAGGAAAAGCGCTATCCAAAGTATAAATAAAAGTCTCTATGAGAAAACAGTAGTAAAAACATATTAGTATTGTTGATTGATTCATTATTTCGTAATTTTATTTTCTCTATAAAATCATAGATCTATAGGCACTATTATTTATCAAATAAATAAAAATATTATAATGCAATTCTTTAATATGTCTGACAAACAGATCATATATGCGTACATTTGGGTTGCAAACATTTCAATCTTCATGTAACAACTGGAACTTCATGAACGATGTAAAATAAAAGATATGCCTTGGCTTTCAGAACCATATCGACTGAAACTTTTGTAACCATGGAATCATCAAAATGGAACCACTACTCAAGTTAGTCTTAAGATATACATAAGAAAATGATATAAAATCCAAATAGGATAACAAAAGAAACTACTTACTCTTCCACAACTTGATTTCATCATACATGTATAATGTCCAGTATTTAATGTTCCTTGATGACATATAACTCCAAACAAATCATAAAGTAGTGGACCAGAGGTTTCTTGTCCGGCGGTATAGTTATTCATATCTAAAACTAAAGGAAAATCGACCTGAGTCTCAATTTTGGAAGATAGACCTGCATGCGAAAATCTTTTCAGCTGTATATTAAGAACAGGAGGTAGGCGTCGAATGGATAGTCGTTTTCTAATAGGTCTCATTTCCTCACATTCGATACAATTAAAAGTTGCATCAAGAGTTTCACCTGCGGTGAATTTGTCAAGACAGTTTACTAGTGTAGTTTTAGTAGCACCAATTTCCAAAGAAAGATCAAGCATAGGATCGTTAACAGTTGATGATACAGTGCCACAGGTTTGACACGTAATTTTACTTTCAAGTATGCCACAAAATGTGCGATGGCTAATACAGCCACAATTTTGTATATCAATATCTTGAAGAGACCGTGGAGCGGAAGGCAGTGGTGTAGAAAAGCCTAGTTCATGCGTCGCTCCGTGTGATAAAACGAGCGAGTCATAATGTGAAGTATGCAATTCGTTTAAAACCATTTGGAGAAATTCATGAGCATCTTGTTCCGAGTAGCCGGAAAGTGATTGTTTTACTTTCCAAGATGCTGTTAATAGATTTGTGGGTCCATACCCTGCAATAGATGATGAACTAAAGAAATCTGCGAAAACATCATCTAATGCGCAGGATATACAGTTCGTAGAAGGACTGTCAAGTGTTATAGGAGTAGATACTTGTTCTCCATTTGCCAATCCATTTCTATTGATACCTAAATCTCCTTGATTTATGCCATTAACTGAACAATTGACTCCTCGTTCGTGGCCACCAGACAAGTAGAAATTTCGCACTAGGGGATTGTGTATCAACGATTGAAATATTACAGACATAAAACAAGTCGATCCCATATTATAAAATCCCTTCAATCCCGACACTGTTGTTAGTGACGGTGGTTTAGATTTTCGTTCTACCAATAATTTCGACATCTCATCCGAAGGGGAAACAGGCTCGACTGATCTAACTGCACCACCAGTAATTCCCTGTATATATCCTAAACCTAGAATTTGCTGAATCTTCAAAGCTTTTATTCGTTCAAAACTATCATGAAATATGTATGCTGAACATTTTCCACAATACAGAGCCCCTTCACAGCCAGCGACCATATCCACACCTAGAGCATGTTCATGATTTTCCGAGAAATGCTTTCTACATCCCGTATACGAACACTCCAAGCATACAATTATCGATCCACGTTTACCTCTACAATCTGCACATGTTCCTAAAAACTTTGGTTTCTTGATCCGTCTAGTTGATTTGCCAATATTATTCAGATTCTGATATTGTGCACCAGGTAGTGTCTTCGATCCGGGTAATGTTTTTGATCCAGTAGTTGACCAGTCTCTTCCATTTGATTTGATAGTCTTGGCGTGTGACGATTGGATTGGATTTAGTGAGTTTTGTAAAGAGACTCGGATTGCTAATTCATATGATCGTAATATACTAGTTCGATCGCGCGACAGGGCTTGTGAAATGTGACAACAATTGCTTGAATGAGATTGATGAGATGCTACATGCCCATTCGTATTAGTAACATATCTCTGACCAGGCAATGTTTTACTAGATGCCATGGTAGTTTCAATATTAGAAATAAACAATTTTTTTTTTCGTCGTGCGAAAGATATGTTATTTTTTGAATGCCTTTTCGGATGTCGGGAAAGGAAGGTGAAATATATTGGGAAATCCAAAAATTTCACATTTAAGTTTTAGACTCTACACACAATAAACTGGCATTAGAATTGATATGTCATTTACGGCCACCTCCTATGCAAATTTTTAAACAAGTTTCCAATAAGGAAACAAGAAGTGCGTCTAGATTAAGGGCTTTGCGGTAAAAAAAAAATTTAATTTTTATAAGTAATTATAAAGTACATAACTATATTAATAGACCCAAAACGAATCCAAAAATATAATATTGAAACAGCAAAAGAAAAACAAACAAGTAACATTTAATAAAATATTTCACCTATGGCTTTGTAGAGTAATTAGCAACAGTAGGTGTAATAGTAATAATAGTAGTAGGAGCGTTGTCTCCAGTATCATTATTATTTTGGCCAACTGGTTGAACAAGACCTTTTGCAAAAGAAGGTAAATTCTTGGTTAGCATAGAACTATCCATACGCTTTCCAGCAACTGCAGGAGCAACCAGAAGAATCAAAAAAAGAAAGAAAATGGCAAAATAAAGTGTAGTATATCTGCGTACCATTCGTTTTCTAAGTTTATTTTGTTTCAACGAGAAAATTGGAGGGCGAATCTGGCGAGATGGTCTAAGCCAGAACAAAAGCATCGAATGCCAACGATCTATCATAGGAACACACAAAAATGGTAATTGGACAAAAAGGATACAGTGACCTAAAATAAAATCTGCTGCGAAGTATGAAGATTCCAAAAGTTTGCATACAAATTCTCTCAAAGGTTGTGTCATAGTCATCCAACCAAGTCCAGCAGAATACCACTTTCCAGACCACCAAGCACGATTAGAATTGTCGTGTTTAAACTCTCGAGTCAGAAAAGAAATAGTCATTAGCTTAAGAATCAAACGTTGGATCGAAATACAGGTAATAATACCCAAAAGAGCTGATGTAAATTGCCAACCTTGTAGGAACCACATTACTTCAAAAAAGATAATATACACCACAACCGAAATACCATGAGCAATACCAGCTACCACTGAGGATGTCTTCTTACAACAAACACCAAGAAGAGGACCAGCACAACATGAAATCAGAACCAAAATCAACAACGTACCGGCGTTGATGGCAACTGGAGCTAATGTGACAATAACAATACGTAAGACTGAGTTAACAGGTTGAGCATTCCTAACACCATTTTGGGCATTGATAAAGGTATAAGGAACAAATGTCGTACAAGCTGTAAAAATAGGAATAAGAATTTCAATCAAAAACAAGCTAGTGAATTTAGCTCTAGGAACATCGCCTGCAGTTTTCTCGGATACATCGCCAGTAACACGGCGTTTATACCCAGTGATGCGAGTTCTAGTCAAACGGACATATCCTATCCAAGAATTTCTATGCCATTTATTATTACCTCTTGATAGCCATCTATTATAATCACGATAATCAATAAAGAAATCTGTCCATGAGAACTGGTGAGGGTTATACAAAAATGGTGAAACGCACATTGCAAAGAGTGTGATATAAAACCAGAGTAAAGCAGCTTGCCACATACTGATTGTTGCAAAAATTAACATCAACATTGACCTTGCACCTAGATAAATTGAGTCACTAGCAAATCGCGAGTACAACACACTAAATGGAATACGAGCGGTTGCAACACCACGTCCTGTGGCAATATATCTTGCACCACCAAAAGATAGATCCATCAGAAGGGAATTGGCATAAATTTGACATACAAAAACTTCAAAAAATGGGGATAAAGATGCAAAATGTCTTGCGAATCTTACAGCTGCACGCCATACACCTCTTTCAATGAGTTCTTGAATAATCAGAGGAATGAATGAGATGAAGAAAACAATGAAAATAGATAAAATGAAACGTTGAACCCAATCCAAAACAGGTTGTAAATTGTAACATCCTATGGGAATTTGAAGATCAGTTAAAGGCTTGTGTTTATCATAAAAGCAGATAATAGACTGATTAGCGAGAGAACCAATATTAAGAAGGACAACCATAAAAACTTGAACAGAAGTAGTAATAAACAAGTTATTAATATGGAAACCAGGATGGGCATAGAAAAAGGATAAGAATCTATCTAATGGTAATTGTGTACCAAGGTAATAATATTCACGAGAGAGAATCTGTTCGCCCATACCAGTACCAATTTTAGTAGTGAAGTTCAAAATGGAACCAAAACCTAAATCACGACCTTTACCACATTGGTAATATTCGCAATGTTTAATACGGCCACCACGAATCAGTGCAGTCATACCAGCGTAAATATCTTCATTAAGATGTAAACCCTTTTGGGCTTTAGAAATACCCCCACGTGTAGTCATGAATACAGCATTCAAGAAATCTGGATGCCCATAATGTAATTTACCTCCAATTTGAGCTAAGGTACGTGCAAACAAAGTACCGAATGTTTGTTCCTTACCAGCTGCAACATCACCAAGAATACCAATATTTTCAGAAAAAATATATTCACGAGCACCGAGAATAGCAACTGGGTTGATCACAGGAATAGATTCACCGGAAGTTGAAGAGGGAAGTGTTGGTGTGTAAGGATTGACATGTTCTATAGCAAGTTCTTCAAATTCAGCCAGCACAGATCGAATCTTAAGACATTCTTCAAGATAGTTATCTTGATTGGCGTCTATTAATTGAATATACTCACCGCGATAAAAAATAATTGCATGATTTTGGTTATCTGATTTACCATCACCAAGAATAGGATTACCTGAGAGTTGAACTCGGAACTTTGGGCGACGATGTCCATTTGCCATAATTTCACAGTGGCCATCAATTAAAGTAGAATAAATACGAGGCTCGTCACCATCATTCAAAGGAGGTTCCTCATCCAAATAAGCAATTTGAAGATCAGGATAAGCTCTCAGTAAGAACTCAGTATTTTCCATCTCGTCTGGTTGAAACTTACTCAAACGTTGCATTGAAACCAAAAATTTGAATTTTCGACGAGCCATTCGTTCAAGTTCTCTTTCTAACATATCACTATTTCCATTAAACACTTGAACAACTTCAGGATTTTCAACACGATATAAAAGTTTGATAGCACGTGAATAATTCATAAAACCAGATACGGTTCTATAGAGTGTTTGAGAGCGAAGGGATGCCCAAATTCTAGTGCGAAGTGTATATTCAGGAGCAGCAGATTTAAAACCAATACAGTAAAATGGAAGGTCATCAATTTTACTCTTTATGCAATCCTTGTCTTCACTATTTTCTCTTTCTAAGCCTACAGCTGAACCTTCCATATTATAAGCGGATGTTTCTTCGGCAAGAATTTTTGTATCCTTTACAAAACAATCCCATTCATCTGGATGAAGTTGTTTCAAGTACTCTAACAGAGTAACACGGGAAAATTGATCATCTTCACGAATAATTTCACGAAGAGACAAAAGAATCTTTTCAGAATAATGAGGCACAAATGCCGTGAAAGTTGGCATATTATCAACAGGAAGTGGTTCAGGAATTGGCGTAGATAAAGACTGAGCAAAAAAGGATATACGTCTTTCAGCTTCAGAATTTTTAGGGAAAAAATCTGAGGTAATTGAATTATCATCTTGAGAGACAAAGAAAGTAGGCGCACGTAATGTACGCTTGCCTTCAACTTCAGAAGGAACTTGATGATATAGGAGCTTTTGAACGTGATCAATTGCCAGCAAATGTTCACGATACATTGAGATAATTATTGCATTCCAAATTTGAGAAATAAGTACTTTAGGCTTGTATTTGATTTCCATATCAGTAGTAGCAAGGATCTTTGAATAAATACGTTTAGGAAGTCTCGTAAAAATGTTTCTCCATGGAGTCCAAATTGAAATACCTAAATAAAATGATCTTGCAACAGAGAAAATAGAGTTACAGATGATGTACCAAAGATAAGTATCCAAAAAGAAAAGAATGATATCGACAAAAATCATAAGACCGAGCGTAATTTTAGCTTGCAAACGACACAAAGTGGTGCCCAAATACACTTCACCAACACATCTAGTCATAGTCATAATAGACAAATCTCTGATAGGATCACGTAAAGACAAGAATAAAAATACATATGACTCAGCCAACTTAGCAGCAAAAACACAAATCCATAAACCATATGATACCCACATATCATTTCCACGCAATCTATGGAAAGAGGCAGTAAATGTCTGAGAAGCAACGTATCTTCTAGTTTTCTTATTCATATAACTTCCAAAAAGGCCACCCAACGGCATTGCAGAGAAGAAAAGAACTGTAAAAACAGCAATAAAGAAACCAACAACAGAAACAATGTGAGCAGATTTGGAATAGTAACTGATACCAATATACCCAAAAACATAAACAGGTGAAATTAAGTTGACGATCAAAATTAAAATGATAAACAATAATCGACGAGTTAAATGTTGAGCACCAGCCCATTTTCTAGGAACAAAAGCCCATTCAGCTAGAGTAGCAATTATTTGAATTACGCATGCCACAAAGCCAGCAAGACCACATGCAGCCCATCTGCATTGAGCCAATGGTTGGTTATTTACCAATTGTTGATAATTAGGAGTATAGAAGGTTGGAGAGTTAAAAGCGGCATAAAACCAAAACATTGAAAGATGAATAACCCAAATACGGTTAAAATTGACTGCCATGTGAAACCAAGAACGGGACTCTTTGTAGGTCTTGAAAAATACCTTGCTCCAAACAATTTCACCAAGTTTACTATACCTTTGTTCACTTGGAAGATCAACAAGACGAGTTTCATCTTCAAAGATAACTCGTTCAATACCTTCAGGATACCAAAAGAGTTGATTGATATCATCATAGCCAATGATATTGGAATGATCCTTTTCTCTTTTTACAAATTTACCGTCTAGTACTTCATAACCTTGATCTCTTATAAATGTATAAAGAGGGGTTATTATACGACTCAAGTAGTCACCTTCAGGAGCACTTTCAGTTTGTGACTGACATTCAGGAGATAAGAAGTAATCATCCGCACACTTGTAGATAAAGCAAAGGCACTCTGGAGTAAATCTAACTTGATTAGCTTCACCCCAACAACATAAATAAAGAGCAATTTGACGGGCTCGTTCATGCTGAGACATTTGATTCATATGAGTTTTCCATCTATATTCTGCAGCTTCTAAAGAGTTGTCATCCTTAAGCTCTTTAAGAGTTTTCTGAGGGTCAGCATTTGGATTGGCAAGTTTGCTCTTCTTACGAGCTTTTCTGGCTCTTCTGTTAGCTTTACCAAATTTCATATTTCGGAACCCAATTTGATCATCTAAATCCAATTGGGCAGCAAAATACCATTTTTTATAATTTGCATTATCACCTCCAATATAGTCTGCGTGAAGAGACAATAGAGCTTGGTTTGGTGTCATTCTGGATGCTCTGGAGTCTAATAAAACCATAAAATGGTCATACATATTTCGTATTGAGTCTCTTTGGAAACCAAATTTATTTGCCAAATCAATGAAAATATCTTCAATTTCTTCTTTAGACAAGGATGCTTGATTTTCAGCAGTCCAAGCAGGATAAGGCTCCCTTGATCTTTGACCTGCAGGGAGGACATTAGAATAATCGAGACCATAAATAGAGGTTGAAGAACCAGACGATGGGTTACCTGCATATGACATTTGGGATGAGACAGCCGTACGGTACGTTTGACGATGATCATTCTGTTGTGGGTAACCATCATCATGAAAAGAATCTAATGGTGAATTTCTGGGGAGGAAGTTATGTCTAGGATCCCCAGTACTGCCATAATAATCCATTTCTGCAGCTTTTGCCATATCTGACCTCATTGTGAAGTCACTGAAAGTTTCAGAAATGTCGTCTGAATCAGGCTTTGCTTTTCCAGTTTGCGCGTACCCCTGATACTGTGCATGTAAACGAGGTGGATAGACATAATGTGGATATTGCTGATTCGTAGTGTCAACACCACTAGCGTAATTATTATCTATATATCCATCTTCATTCATGTACTGTGCATTATGTAAATTGTTTTGGTGTCGTGATGAGTTATAGTAAGAATCTTCAGCTTCATGATAATAACTATCGGGGTTCTGGTCGTCATAATAGCCATACTGAGAAGGATCTGTTTGATAGTCATAGGCAGAATTGTACGGTTGCTGTTGATCCTGATGAGAAGATTGACCTTGTTGTGTTTCATCAATATAATACTGGTCATACTCTTCATTGTTATACCTTTCGTCATCGTAAGGCCCATGATATTTATGAGACATCTAAAACTAAGTTAGTAAACCCACATGCGCAGACATATATAAGGAAATCAAATACAAAAGTTCTGTACTTACATTGCCAAATAAGTGTAAAATTGATGTGGCTTGAATAAGGTATTAAACAGATATTAATGAAATTCAAACAATTCTACTGAAGGAGAAAATATTGATGGTAAAAAAATTTAATTGAAAGCGAATCGTATATCAAAAAGTATCGGAAGTTGTAATTGTAAGGCATGTAGTAAAATTGGTGGAAAACTGTTTTTCATAGGAGTTGCTCTTAGTAAAATCTTAAAAGCATAAACTGTATCGATGATGAAGAGTATGAAGTGCCGATACACCCAATATTGCCCATAAAAATAACAAAATAGACACTCTGAGGATGTAATGAGCTAATCTAAAGAAATAGTAGATTAGCTGACCTTGTCCAAGTTGTAAATATTACAAGCAAAATTCCAAATGGATGGATACAAAATTTAGATATACCTTTAAAATATATTGAAGACGTATCTAAAGGTGAAATAGAACAAAACAAAGATTAAGAAAGAGAAAAAGAAGAAAATGAAGCAGTGAGGAAAAAAATAAAATCAAGAGAAATTAAAGAAGAAAATTTGCAAATTGACAGGGAGATTTGAAATTTTTTATTAGTTTTCTTGAAAATATATTTATCTGTTCTTTTGTAACAAAATTTTAATCATTTCTAAACCTTTCGTTTCCAATATACAGACTTATGTGCTAATCCAAAATTACAAACCTTGCATTTTGTCTCACGTTGTCTTAAATGTCTAAGTAGAAGATAAAATTGTGTATTAACTAAATATACAAGCGATCCTGAAGTGTCTGAAAAATATTGAATTACTTATGGATGGCAACATCTCCTGCAATTCTTTACTAATAATGTCATCAATTCTCAAAAGGGAAATTTTACATCTGTATTTGACAAATATGTAAAATATGGTTAAAGTTGGCTACTTGTATGTACCTTGAAAGTCTTTCATACTCTTAATCTCATCCAAAGTCTAATGCTGCAAATATTGTTAGCTGGCTTATAGATATGGCAAAAATAATTCCTTAAACGGAAATCACAAAGGAAAGTGAATTTACCATAACGCTGGTCATAATACAAAAATTATACTCTCGTACATATCCCTCTAAAACCCTTTTACAGTACCTATTAAATACAACAAAGCACAATTGTGATATTCCATACCTAATTGCAAATATATAAATCAACCGTTTTAATGATTCAATTCTTTTTGTTTTATTTTCACTAGAATCAGATATTTTCAGAAATTCTTAATTTAGACTTTTTTTGGTGATGAAAATTATTGAGTTTATTTTAAGTGGTTTGTGCTTAGATCTGTTAGCGGTATCATAATGCCAAGTTACCTATTTTTAGTATCGCTACCTAGGACTTAGGTACCCAGATAATAGAATATTTGTTCGTCAAATCGAGTTTTTACGTTTGAATGCTATGGATACAGTCCATGGGGATTACATAGCTATTTTATAGCCCTAGAACCTTTTTCTTAATTTTATAAAATTTATTTAACATCAAGACTTCTATTTCCACAGTAATATATATCCAAAAAAATAAAATAAAATAAATACACAAATAAAAAAATAAAGTATAATGCCAAATTGAAGAGTTCAAGAAAAACAGTGTCAATAATTTTCATCCGTTTGACACTTATTTCGAAGGCAGATAAATCAAGGTATGCATATTTCCTTAAGGGAATGAATAAGAAAGGTAGTTAATCTATCGGTACAAACACATCACCTTAACAAACCACAACAAAAGTTTCTCTATTGATATATTTAAATATATATACCATAGGCAAACATTAGTATTATTTTCCTTAAAAAAATTTAATCTCCAGCAAAGTCCGTGTTTTTCTTAAATAGGGAACTTATATGTTTAATTTTAATCCTGATATTCAACTAATTTTGGTCCAAGGTTTTATGCAAATAACAGAGACAATTTGACAAAAACCATATTTTCTCTGTCGCTTATAAATGTACATGTGTACTTCATATCATCATTACTCTATACAGGTGCCTAATTTAATATATAACTAAATAGTTTTGGTATAAAAAGTATATGTGATTTCATTCATTTCAAAAGAAACGGGATTATATACCATACATATCAAAAAAGATACCTATTATACGCTTTTTTATTTTCAATTTTTGATCTTTGAACAAAAATTGGTTATAGTACAATATAAATGGACAAAAATTATGCTTTTTGAACCAACACAGTTCATAGTAAGTTTTGCGGAAAAAATATATGTGATTGAACTTCTTTAGATGACTTTTGGAAGAAAATAGGTGAAAACATTTGCAGTGGTAATTTAATTTTATGTTTTTGTTGAATTAATATGAGTTTCCTTGATAAATTCATTTCTTTATATTTCATTTTCTATCTACTAGTGGTAATATCTTTCATCTTATGTTTATTCTCTCCAATCGAACTCTTTTTGAAGAACAAGAAAACTCACGCATATATAGGCCAATGTTAATTGATAATAATAATAATTGACAGATAAATTGTTTCTCCGTCTTTCTATTACTAGTACTTTGTCATAAATTATTGATTTGTTGCCTATAGAGTTCTATATTTTTGAAAACAAGCAAGTTTGAAATGTTACATAACCTACGTAAGCATTTTATTATTTCATATACCTGTAGATTTAGCAAGGACCTCTACCAACTCAATAAAGCATAAGACTATTCGTTTCAATAAATTTATAAAATATATAGTCTGGACAAACTGCATTCAATTATCATAAATGTAATCAAAAACATTCCCGACAGCTCATCCCTAAACATCTTTCATATATTTTAGTAAATTTTTTGTAATTCGTGGGATGGGATATTGCTTTGACAACTCTTTAATTACATAAGAAATATAATAATAAGGTATATTGGTTCTGGCATGGATTTTGACCATGTACTTTTTAGTACTAACATTAAAACTTAAACAAGTGTAGTTTGTACTGCTTGTGGTGTATATTGGATCGATTGATTTAGAATCTGTCATCATGAAAACTTTAAGTGTTGATAATGACGTCACTAAAATGGATGCCCAATTTTAGCATGCATATGTATTGTAAATAGAATCAATTATTGATGCCATCTAGTATGGCAGAACAAGAATATATGCATTTAATGACTTGTAATATATTTACCATATGTAAATCATTGGTACTACTGTATCATATATATAGAATTCTGTAAATAATAGGAATCAGTTATTCTGCAGGAGAGATAAACAATGAGGAAGGGCATTTTTTAAAAAAAAAAAGTCAATTTCAGATATGTACAAGTTTAATACTTTGTGATTTAAAGGTCTGGTCAGATTGGATTTTTCTTATCGAGTATAGTATCCAGAGTATCCAAAGATCTAGTTTCGTATCAAGTAATATAGTGATGATAACATGGAAGCTTATTTATAGTAAAATAGCATTAGGTCTGGGAAAGGTAGGGGCCCCACTTTTGAAAAAGCCAAGTTTTATTATTAAATTTTCGAGTCCTGAGGGCGAAAATAAAACGGTCAACCAAACCTTAAAACGAGCTGAGAAAACCGGGTAAAAATAAATCTCTGTCACGTTATTGTGTTACGTAAGACTCTTTCAGGAGGCTATAAAAAGACGCTGTGAACACTTTCAAGGGGAAAGGGCTAAGCCTCAGAAAATAATAAACAAAGCCCTTTTTGTAAGCTTTTTTCCCCTTTTTGGACCCTAAGACTTTCCTGGAAGCTTTTTATACTCAAAGGACGAGCCATTCGGGAACGAGTATATAATGCGTTCATACATTGCAGTGTGTATGTATCCACTGGTGTCATTACTATGCTGAGAGTCAACAGCAAAAAATAGTAGCAAAAATAATAACTCGGCAAGTGTGTAGTAGAAAAAAATATTATATATCAACCCTCCCACCCCTTAAATTCTCCCTCTTTTTTTCTCTCTCCTTTCTTTCTTTCTTTCCCCCTTTCTCCTCATCTTCTCATCGACTTTGTTGACCAGGAACTCATTTATTCACATAAAACCTTCCCCGTTGACGTTCATCATGAAGTTCTTTTCCTCCTTCGGCCTCTCAGCAGCATTGGCCCTTCTCCCCTTGGCAAGTGTCGCTTCCGCCGCCAATGCCACTGATATTCCAGAAATTGTCATTGATGGAAACAAATTCTTCTACTCAAATAATGGTTCTGAGTTCTTCATCAAAGGTATCGCCTACCAACAAGAACTCACTAACGCCACCTCTTCCACCAAATTCACAGACCCTCTCGCTGATACTTCTGCATGCGAAAGAGATCTTCCTTACCTTTTGGAGTTGCAAACTAACGTTCTCAGAGTTTACGCTGTCAACAGTCAGCTTGACCACGATGGGTGCATGAACCTTTTTGCTGAAAACGGTATCTATATCATTGCTGATTTATCTGAACCTGGTCTCTCCATTGTTAGAACTGACCCTGAATGGTCCGTCGCTTTATACAACAGATACACAACTATTGTCGATATGATGGCTCAATACCAAAACACATTGGGTTTCTTTGCTGGCAATGAAGTTACAAACAATAACACTAACACTGACGCTTCTCCTTTTGTTAAAGCTGCTATTAGAGATACAAAGGCTTACATCAAGGATCAGGGTCTTAGAAGTATCCCCGTAGGTTATTCTTCTAACGATGATTCTGATACTAGAGGTTACTTGGCTGATTATTTCACTTGTGGCGATGAAGATTCTTCCGCCGATTTCTACGGTATTAACATGTACGAATGGTGTGGTACTGATGTCAACTTTGAAACCTCTGGTTACGAAGCAAGAACTGAAGAATTCGCTAACTTCACCGTCCCTGTCTTCTTCTCCGAATATGGTTGCAATGTTCCTCAACCTCGTACTTTTGCTGATGTCCCTTCTTTGTACTCCGACAACATGACTGATGTTTGGTCTGGTGGTATTGTTTACATGTACTTTGAAGAAGATAACAACTATGGTTTGGTTAGCATTATTGATGACGAGGTTTCTACTATGGAAGACTTCAACTACCTTTCTAGTCAACTTGCTGATGTTGACCCCAGCGGTGTCAATTCCAACTCTTGGACTCCTACCAACACTGTTTCCCGTGATTGTCCCGCTTCTACTCTTGCTGACTGGAAGGGATCTAGCGACTTGCCTCCTACTCCTAACCAAGGTATTTGCAACTGTATGTATGATTCCCTTAGTTGCATCGTAGTAAGTGACGTCAGTGAGGATGACTACCAAGATCTTTTCGATTATGTATGTGATCAAATCTCTTGTGATGGTATCAGCGCCAATGGTTCTACCGGTGAATACGGTGCCTACTCTTTTTGTTCTCCTGCTGAAAAGCTTTCTTACGTTTTGAACTTGTACTATGAAGAAGAAGGTGCAGATTATGCTTGTTCTTTCGATGGCTCTGCTACCTTGACCGGTTCTTCCACCACTGCCTCTTCTTGTAGTGCAGTTCTTTCTGAAGCTGGTGCCAGTGGTACTGGTTCTGTTACTGCTAGTGTTACTGGTACTTACACTGGTGCTGCTGAAGCTAGTGTTACCGCCGATAGCAGTGGTTCTAAAAGCTCTTCTAGTGGTGATAGTTCCTCTTCTGAAACTGCATCTAAGTCCAGTGAATCTTCTTCTTCCTCTTCTTCTTCTTCTTCTTCTGATTCTGCTGCTACTGGTTTGGTCAATCCTATTAAGATTGAAGGTGTCACTGGTATGTTTATGATGATGGGATTTGTTATCCTTGGTTCTCTTTTCGTTTTGTAAGCATAAAAATAAAACAAAGGAAAAGAAAAGAGGGATTTTTTTTTCTTTTCTCTGCATGACAGATTGAGGAAGATAAAAATATCATATTGTTTAAATTTAATATTATTTGTTTCGTACATAGTACACATACTCATACTCACACAATACGCGCTTTTTTATAATAGAGGAACAAAACTAGATATTTCTTTTAATTATTATTTTATGAATGTTAATAATCAGTACTTTGTTTTTTGACCTGTTACATAGATTTCCAAATACACCAATGTAGTGTGGATTAGGCATAATACTCTTCAAGGTACTAACACCCTCTGTTTATTACACGAAAACAGTAGTTTGACATGAGCTTCAACACTTCCATATTAAATTATTGATTTTTTTTTTTTTTTCGTTTTATCTGAGAGTTGTATTCTTCCTGCATGTATATCCTCTATATAGATATGACAGGTTGGTATATATTATGGAAACATGGCAACCAGTAACCAGATGTACCTTGGTAGATATGATATAATCAGGATGTTCGGGCAGAGCGCTATAATAGAAAGTTTGGACTTTGGATGGAAAATGCGGAAATAAATGTGCTCTATGCCAAGTTCGAACCTGGGACTGGGATTTGGCACACCCGGACAGGCCGGTAATTGGAAGATGAAACCTGTGCGTAATACCAATATCACTGCACCATACAGCAAGGTATTTTTTTTTTTTTTTTTTTTGGTTAGCTTTATTTTGCTATGTTGTTTATGTAATTTTAGGTAATGATTGAGATTGTGAAATTTTGAAATAATATATCAATCAACAAAAAATCAACAGTTCATGCTGTATCTCTACTATGTAATACATATTATTATTATAAGAAATGCAAACCTGTATAACATGTGTGTTGGTTAAAATGACAGCAGACAAAAAATATTTGATTACTCTCCTCAAAAAGTTGTACTGTGGTTAAACAACACACACAGTAGAGCACACTTGCCAATTATATGTATTTACCAATAGAAACACATATTTCCTAATTAGGAAATATTGATGAAATGGTCGTTTGTGATGTTCAAAATGTTCAAATGTCGTTGGAACTCCAAAGTCCGTTTATTTATATATTCCTACATACGTAGATACATACATACACACATATGTATGTATTTATGTTGGTACGAACCCATAGGATAAAAAGTCGAGGAATAAAGAGTGTGTTTGATTGAGGATCATAATGTTAAAAATTTAATTCAAAGCTGCCTTTTGGGATTTACGCTTCAGGTACCTGGGTATGTATGTATGTAGACTTCAAAGAACTCTACTACCGTTGTTAAAAAGTTCAATGACATGATTTTTATTTAGACATACACACCTACGTACGTATGTTAGTATGTATATATGTGATCATACATACTACTCTTTTACATATGGATCAATGGGTACATAATAATCTTAGAAAATAGAAACCGTATAATTTTGTTTTCTGTACATGCAAATTGATTTAAATAGATGTTTAATTTGTAACCATGAGGATTTCAGCAAGACTTTTGGGATCCATTGTGGCAGCACGTTTTTGTGCAATCCAGCGAGCCCGTGTACCTTGCATACCCTTAAGAGTAGGTGTGTTCATTGTCGTTGTCGTTGTAGCAGTTGATGATTGTTTATTCTTGGAATCTTTTTTGGAAGATTTTTTGTCTTTTTTGGATTTGGAAGATTTTTCCTTATTTTCTTTCTTATCCTTTTTAGATTTCGATGAAGATGATTTTTCTTTCTTGTCTTTATTAGATGATTTACTCGATTTTTCTTTCTTTGATGATTTCTCTTTCTTCAATGATTTATCTTCTTCTGATGATTTTTCTTTCTTTGATGATTTCTTTTCTGACGATTGTTTCTTCTTTTTAGATGATGAGTTTTCTTCCTTTAGTATTTTCCTTGCTGGTTCTTCCCTTTCTATTTCACTCTCTTCCTCCTCGTACGCTCTTTTTTTCCCTAATATATTGTCATCCACTGTCCCCTGCAGCAAACCTCCATATACAAATCTCATACCAAATCTTCCCATTTCCATCACCAACCCAGTTCTTCTTTGCTTAATTGCCCTTTCCGTACTTTCTTGTTTCCCATTCAAACGGCCCAATATTCGTTGAAAAACGTCTAAACCTTGAGCAAATTCAGGAAGATCGTCATCATTGTTTTTTCGTAAACTATGACCTAAACCAGCATTATTTTTTTTGATAGCAACTTTGACATGTGTCGTCATACCAGACTGTGTAGTACCAAGGCCATTACCAGGCTTCCAGCCTAGTTGCTCGAGGTGCTGATGACCAAATCTTGATTTGTCTAGAAAAAAAATGTGGTGTTAGAGATGATGTTTTTGTGAATGAGCTACTGAACATGGAAAAAAAATAATAAAAACATACTGTTGGACCAGTGTGTGTTGCGAGGATCTTTACTGATTTTAGTAGCGGTTTTGGCTCCTGATAATCCCATTGCGAGTGTTTGTGCGTGTAGATATAAATAATGAAGGAAAAATGGGGATTCAAAATTTTTAGAAGTTGGGAGTTTTTTTTTTTTTTTTTTTTTTTTTTTTTTTTTTTTTTTGATTCATGATTCCCACATATATACACGTGACTATATTGATAGAGATATATCAATCAATTGCATTTGAAGAGAATCCGCCATGTTGTCCTTCACAAAGCATCGCGGGTAGTTAATCTAAAAGAGATACTACTGTACCGTCCAGTAGTCATAAAAGAAGCCTGCAACACCCGGGTTTCTCACCGCGTTATTTCTAGAGGTGTCGGGTAGTCCTGTCTGCGTTGCTTTTTTGTTGTTGTTCGGGTTAAGTGTTCCCGAAGTACCTCTCGTTCTTGTGTCTATTGGAGCTACTGCTACTGCTACTGCTACTGCTACTGCTGCTACAGTTGTGTCTATGTACATATGGACATAGGTAGTTATGTAGTAGCTTGTTGTGTATTGTCGAGAGATTATGAAAGATTAGAAATTTTTTCTGTATTTGAAGTAAAAAAAATGTAATGGAAACCTGGTTAACAATGGCGTCCTTGATCACAAACTTATTCCTGTTCCGACAGAACTATGAATCACCAACCATCGTCATCGGCGGTTGTCGTTTCCGCTCTTCATAAAACTGTAGATGGCACCAAAAGGGGTTCACCCTTACCCCTATAAAAATGTAAATAAAAAATACCTCGATTTTTCAGCTTCTTTTATATAGAGATCGTATCTTTCATTTTCTTTTGTTATCATTTTCTTCTGCTGATTCCAACTTGGTCAGTTAGTTCTTATTTCTTCTACTTCTTTTTTTTTTTTTTTTTTTTTGGATTATCCATGGATCTTTTAGCCAAGGTGCTTATGGTGCCTGAATTCTCGGCATATCACGAATCTATAAAGTCGTTGACTTACGTTGGTAGAGGTGCACCTCCAACCTACACATATAAAACTATCAATGCCCCTATTCCCAAGAACAAACTTTTGATCAGAATTAGAACAGCTACATTGAGTCGTCTTGATGTGCAACTGATGAATGCTTCGATCAGTTTAACATCCCCTAATCATAAAGGTATCGGTCGTGACTTTTGTGGTGTTATCGAAGAAATCGGTGCTGGACTGAAGAATAAGTGGGCAAAAGGAAGCAGAGTTTGTGGCATGTTTATTCATTTGAACGGTCAAGGAACTATTGCGGATTACATATTGATCGATCCTACTGTAGATCATATTATTCCAGTTCCTCCTAACCTGAGCGATGAGGAAGCAGCAGCTTTTCCTCTTTCCTTGGGATGTGCTTGGAAAGCTCTACAAAAAGTGAAGTTGGACAAAGATTCATGGGTGTGCATTTTGGGTGGAAATACTTCTATTGGGCAATACGCAATTCAGTTAGCTAAAAAACATTATGGTGTTGAAAAAATTGTTGTTACTAGTTCGACTAAGAGTGAACCTCTGATGAAAGAATTGGGTGCTGATATGGTTATTGATTATAAGTCTGCAACTAATGTTGGCCATGCACTAGAATACGTTTTGGGCCAGAAACAAATTGCTGCTAAAGATATGGAATCGGCAACCTTGGGCGACAAAGGATCAAAAAGAACTTTTAGATTGATTCTTGACTGTGTAGGTGGGACTGATGTTCTTGACAAGGCTTCTAATTTGATTGATACTTATTCAAAAACGACTCCTTCGGCCTATGTCACTTTGGTTGGTGATGTTCCTATGGATTTCAATTATGGAACAAATGGGTACACTTTAATAAACTCTCTCAGTCGAAAATTAGCAAGCGCAACTACTGGAGTGTCAGGTGTCAATTACATCTACTTATATGCTTCTCAAGGTGAATGGCTAGAAACTGTTGCTGACTTAGTTAGTACTGGTGTAATTAAGGTTTACATTGATTCAGTGATAGAGATGAATCAATATGAAAAAGCCATTGAAAAAGTTAAAAGTGGTCATTTGAATGGAAAAGTTGTTATAAAAGTCTCTTCTCCACCCACCACATCGGAAACTACTGAATAATCAATATGTTATTATTATTTTTTTTGTCTTTTCTGTTGATTTGATTTCTTGCACGGTATGAACTTTCATCAATTTAGTATTGTTTTGCATATTGAATATATAATAGTTTTTTCTACATAATTATAATCGATTAGTTAATTTTTAAATCTCTAAACTATTAATAACTACATATGCACATGTTTGGTTATGTATTGTCTACAGAGGACTGGTATTTCATGTTTATTTTCTCTAAGCAGTAGGACTTTCCCGAGCAATGTAGCACATACCCTAACCACTTGAGCTAGATTTAACCGAATATAATAACCTCCCAGTAAGCGTTTCTTTCTTGATTTAGGGACACAAGTTAATTACAAAAACACCCACACATACAATGTTTCGGTCAGCACCTGTTCAAAGTGAATTAGAGAAACTTGTTGGTAAGATTAATTGTTTTTTAAATATATTGAAGAAACCCAGAAAGAAATTAACTAATTTGTTTGTTAATAGATAAAGCAACAGATTCTACATTAACTACCGAGAACTGGGAATACATTCTTAATGTTTGTGATAAAGTGAATGATGATCCTCAGAATGGGTCCGCAAACTTAATCAAATATCTTCTTCCTAAACTTTCTTCGAACCCACCTAATGCCAACCGACAAATCTATGCGTTAACAGTTCTTAGTTCAGCGTCACAGAACTGTGGATCTAAAATGTTGCGAGAAATTGCCACAGACCAAGTTATGAAGAAACTGTTAGAGATATGTCGAGATTCCAGAACACATAATGCAGTGAAGGTAAAGGTTTATGAGGTATTGGAAAGCATAAGCAAGGAAGTTGTGAATGATCCTTCGTTGCGACAGGTTAGGGAGACGTTTGACGAGTTGAAGAAAAGTGGCGTGGCTAAACCGGAAGTTCCTCAGAAGAAACAGATTACGGAAGTAGATAGGATGAGAGAGGAAGAAGAGTTGCAGTTAGCCTTAAGATTGTCAGTACAAGATCAAAATTCTTCTCAATCTAACAACACCACTACCAGCACCACTCAACCCTCATCATCAGAAGAACAACCAACTTCGGAACCTACCACCACCGGTAAGACTGCTGCCACCATATCTCGAGTCAAGGCCATTTACGATCTACATTCAGATGACCCTGGCGAACTCTCATTTCGCCGTGGTGACATTATCAGAGTTGTTGAAAGTGTCTATAAAGATTGGTGGAAAGGTTCGTTACGTGGCGAAGTAGGCATTTTCCCTCTCAACTACGTTGAACCTATCCCTGATCCTACTCCAGAAGAATTGATAGCCGAAGCTGAAGAAGAACGCAAAGTCTTTGAAGAAAGTCGAAATATTGAAATTCTTTTAAATCTTTTGACATCAGCTCTGGGAAAAGGAGGTGAAGCTAGTGATGAATTAGAATTACAGAATTTATATCAGTCTACACAAGCTATTCGTCCTCGTTTAGTTAAAATGATTGAAAAATATGGATCTCGTCGTGATGAATTAATTGATCTTGATCACAAGTTTTTACAGGCAAGAAAAACCTACGATAATTTAATTGAATCTAGTCTAGCCTCATTACAGAATCAACCTCCTTCTCAATACTATCCTCCCCCTCCTATTCCTCAACCTCCCCCTTCTAACTACACACAAGCACCTCCTGCTTCTACTTACACACAAGCACCTCCTCCTTCTACATACACACAAGCACCTCCTCCTTCTACATACACACATGCACCTTCTCCTTCTACATACACACAGGCACCTTCTCCTTCTACATACACACAAGCTCCTCCTCCTTCTACATACACTCAACCACAAGGATATAATATACCTTCACAAACTGGATATCAGGGCTAAATAGTATTTAATATTTGACGTCAGAAAAAAAATTTTTTTTATATATATATATATACATGACAATAAAATATTTTATACTGTCTAGCACAATATAATGTACTTACATTAATAATTTAGTGAGTTAAAACAATGTATTCCTTTCTATTTATTATCATTATTTTTTCTTGTCTCATCATATTTATACATGTAATTTTTAACTGCGAACGAAAAGTCTCTACATTTATACATATATATATTGTACCAAAATGATTTTTAGATTGAAGTATTTTTGACATATAATTGTACTTTACACAGGTGTAAGCACCAAAATGAAATAGCCTTTTTTTTTTTTTTTTTTTTTTTTTTTTTTTTTTTTTTTTTTTTTTGGTAATGTGCATTATTTTTAAAATAACGTCCTGGAAGTATATGTACAACAAGAATTCTGTAAGATATATGTAGAGACATAAATAACTTTGAATGGGATTTTGAAATTTGGGTTATGAGTTTATTTTTTTTATTTTTGAGATATAAAAATAATAATGAATCAGATTATAATGATAAATTCTGTTTTAAATAAATAAATATATAAGATTGGTAGAAAAGAATGAAAATAAATAAGGTTGTATATAAACATATATATTTTACATGACAATTTCATAAGAATAAGATCCAAAAAATATGCCTGGAAATAAACAGGCAATTGTTAGTGAGAGGCTGGAACATATCCAATAAATGGCTCCTTTTCAGGATCACTACGGCTCTTTCTTGTGCTACCACAGCAGATTGCAATAATCCACCATAATAATGCCCATAATGAGGCTACAGTTGCACCCCAAGTCAATCCCATCATAGTTGTACCTAATGATGCTTTTATTCCATAATCGGACGCATTATCGTTCACAGTAGAAACGAGGACTTCGTACATACCGGTTGCAAGACCAGAAGCAAGAATACTTGCAATAGCAGCAAGGAGAGAAATCATGGTTGCACAAGCGTTTGCCCAACGAGATCTGAAAGTGAAAAAGCCGACGAATAAAGTGATAGTCAATAGGCCGATAGATATGAAGTAGCAAATAAACATAGCGTTTGAAACCGTTTTGATGGTGCTATCGTAATCTGTGATATCAGAAGGTAGGTCAATTGTAACACTACTAACAGTTAATGAATCATCCAAAATTTCTTGTATATTCATCCACCAAAGGGCTTCTGGACTTGAACATTCGGAAATAGTATCGGATGACGTGGTGCTATTGACAGAACCTTCACAATAGCCCCATAATGAAGCAGTGTAGAACTCTGAGATGCCAATTAAACTTAGGCTTTCGGAAAGGATAGTATCAGCAGTTGATGTACTGATACCGAGACTGCTGAGTGACCCTGATATCAAACTTGTCGTTACATTACTGAGATCAAGTTTGAAGAAATAAATGTCGCCTAGCGTTCCATTGTTCACACCTCCGAGAATGACCATCAGAGTAAGCACAATTGCAGCAACTGTGCCAAAGATAGGAAAGACAATAAGAACAGTAGATCTTCCAACACCCATATTGATAATACACTAATAAATAAATAAATAAATAAATAAATAAATAAATAAATAACCGGGATAAAACAGTGGTTGGTGAGAAAGAAAAAGTCGTAAAAAACGGAAAATAAAGAAGTATTTATAAAATCTTTAAGGGGAAGTTTTTCATTTCTTTTTGCTTGGAAAATAGAGTTTGGAACATCTTCAGGAAAATTGAGATGGCTGAGTACGAATTACTTTCCCGAAATAGTATTTCACAAACTCACGATGATTTCATTTTAGTATTACAATAGAAAACTACCATCCATTTACCAGGCACCATTTGGTTTAGCGTTATTGTCATTCTATAAATGTTGTATCTGAACAATTTCCAAACAATCGAAAGTTTATTTTTAGATGGCATTATATTCGATTAGAGAGATTCGATATTGGACCACCTGTCAACCAGATTTACTAGAATGAACATCAATTGATTGAATATACTATGCTACCAATAGCATCGATTGGGCATACAAAATATATCACCGTTTAACAATACTGAACGCCTCTAAATGGTAGCATTCTGGCTTTTGTGACAGAGTACACGTGTATATCTGCAGTCTTGTTTCTAAATATGGAAAAAATGCCATGTGAAATCGCATGTCTATGTGCTATGTGCTATCTGTGTATACAGCGCTCAATCACTACATGCTAACCACTATGAATGGACAATGCCCTACACACACATTTCTACATAAGTCGCTCAATGTGAACAATCGCGATGAAAAGGGGCTGAACGGGAAAGGGGGAAAACCACTCGGAACAACACCATGTACATACGTAGACTATGTAATAACAACAAAAATATTACGCACATGTACATACGTAAACTACGTAGTAACGACAAAGATATTACATAGATGCATATATTCTGCTTCTACAAATAGTATTCGGTAGGTTTTCCTACATTGCACTGCGTGTAGACAAATAAAAAGCCCCCTCCAGGTAGATCAATAACACTTCATGTCAGCGCGATGTTGTGTTCTCAGTTATGCTATGTATTAATGTTCCACAACAAAATATATGTGTACACCTATATATACCGTATATATACTGTAGTCGTACTGTACACTTGCTACTACGTCATACATACCTTGTGGTAACAATTAATTTGAAAAGATTGGAATTTCGATAATTTCAACTTCGAATGTTCTTATAAAATGCCCAGTCAAAAATATCAGCAGCAACAAAAAATAAAACACACACGCTATTTTCATAAATTGCGCCAAGTTATATTTATTTTAAACATCTTTATATATTCCATGGTTACTACATACATGTCCATGCTATAATTTATGTTATTCTTTAAGAATAAAACAATCATCTAAATCAGCATTTAAAGATAAAATCACAAAATTATATGGCGTTGGTATCTCTCAAATGCGTTCTTAGCATTTTATTAGTTAAAAAAACTTGATAAGATCATATGCTGAAGTACGAAACATTGAAATATTTTGTGACCAATTTACTTTAGAGTGAAGTTAACTGGTATGACAAAAGAAACAAACAAATAAACAAACAACCCCCCTCCCCCCCGGCAGTTTAAAATTTGGGAAGAAAGAAGAAAATCAGGGGAAGGAAGTTAAAATAAAATACAAAATCCCGAAAAAGTGCTGTAGTAAAATCTGCCAATATTTTCATTTTATGTTATTCACTTTAATTAATATTACCATTAAATATCATTAACCTTATCTAAATTAAATATGATCAGGATTTTCACTTACTCCAGAACCATGAACCTCGATAATGTGACTCAGAGCACAATTTGAACCAGTAAATATCCTTTGTAAGGAATCACTGAATAGACTATTAGGCTGAAGATCAATGTAAAAATCGGAAATTAAATAGAGGACTGTGGCATTCAAAATGAAGTACATCAATGTCAACTGGACGGTAAAGCGACTGTAAAGCCCAGAAAATCGTTTGTAGCGGCTTAAGTGGCACATATTCTAATTCTCATTTCTTATTCGTATTAGGGCAATCATACTACATAATATTGGAACAGAAATTGTAGAGTATTCTAAGCACTGGTAGACAAATACATTCATAAATCCCTTTGGATATCCCTATACTAAAGATAACTTCGTGATTACTAAGTGTACTGCATTAAGGACCCGGAACTTTGTGGATCTGATCCATCAAAATTTAAACAATCCACTGCTCACAAAAAGTAACACTCACAAATCAAAAAGAAAAGGTCTTCGCTTACCGGTATCGGATTATGGTAGAAAAGCAGCTGACAACTCAATCAAGCTTCTTGGATTAACGGTGGACTCAAAGCTGTCCTTTGCGGAACATGTGGAAGGTGTAATTGTTAAAATGAGAAGAGTGTATGGTATCATAGGTGTATTGGGTGGGAGTCATGAAGGGATTTCTGGGCATCTGCTTAGAATGCTCTACAATTCCTGCGTCAGGCCTATTGCTGAGTATGCCAGTGCCATATGGTTTGACTCCCTGAGTGAGACTATGAAGTCAAAACTGCAATATGTACAGAATAAAGGGTTACTAAGTATCTTGGGGGCCAAAAAGTCCACTCCCATTGATGTACTCCATCGTGAGTGCAACATTCTTCCACTAAAATTTCGTCAAAATGAACTTAAATTAAGATATGCTGTTAGGGTTAATCGGACAATTTGTCCTAATAATCCGATTCATCGCATTCTGCTCTCAAGGTATAATGGAATAAGACTCAAGGACTGCTTTACTGAAGTCAAGAAATTTCCAGACATCGTCAAATCTGTATTTTGGAATGTGAACCCACCCTGGGATCCAGGAGAAGGATCAGATTTTCAAGACAGCTACATTGTGCACACACATATCAAAAATCAGATTCACCATCAAGTTAAAGAGGAATGGACTTTGCTCTACAACAATGGTACTAAAGGGGAATTTTATAATAATAATAATAATAATAATAATCATTCTGTTTATAGTCCTACATAGAATCTTATAAGTAAATATAAAATGAATACTAACGTAAAAATAAAATAGTCACAAAATAAAACATTATATAAAAGAAGACTGTGTTAAATTTTGCCTGATACAGGCTTACAAGGTCACATTTTTCCCTGTGTCTTTTGAATTATTATAGTTAGGATGG
>JAJMJJ010000190.1:0-30768 GCA_030568955.1 Geotrichum siamense (nom. inval.) | reverse complement strand
AAAAAAAAAAAAAAAAAAAAACCTCCCCTCTTGTCCTGCTCAAATATCCGAACCTTAGATCTTTTTTTTTTCTTTTTTTTTTTCTTTTAAATCAAAATTATGTGGAGTGAAAATCTATTTAAAAATTCTCAAAAAAAAAAAAAAAAATTGTTGTACAATATATATATTTTTTTCAATGGTAGTAAGTAATAGTTAATTAATAGTATGTACATAGTATTAAACTACTGTACAAACAAGTACATACAATGATCACAAAAGAAACATTTTGTTATTTTTTTTTTTTTTTCAATTACTTCCGTTCCCTATCTCCTTAATCAAACTGTTGTAGTTTCAGTTGCACTGCAAGGAGTCGAAATAGGCCATTGATAAAGACCTTCTTTATCACGAACATATCCACGATCAGCCAAAAACTTACTAATGCTTTTAGGTCCTCGGGTTCCATAAGTATATAGTTCAGGTTTGATCGATTCATCTTCTTCAATCTTATGCAATAATGGACTAAATAATTGCCAACTTACTTCAAGTTCATCGTCACGAACAAAGTTGGAATGATCGCCTCTCAATGCATCCAAAATTAATGCTTCATAAGCTTCTGGGATTTTTAAATTGGCATAGCGTGAATGGTAGGTTAGATCTAAATCAGTAATCACCGTTCGGGTAGTCAAGCCTGGATATTTAGAATTCATCTTCAAATAAATCGCCTCCTCTGGTTGAACTCGAATAACCAATTCATTACGTGGAATGTTGGTAAAGATTCCCTTGGCTACATCCCGGAATTGGATACGAATCTCAACCTTAGCTTCATCAAGTGCTTTACCCGCACGGAGAATAAACGGAACCCCTTCCCACCTTTCATTATGAATTTGCAAATGTAGTGCCGCAAACGTAATTGCTCGTGAGCCCGGAGTAACGGTAGGATCATCCAAGTATGCTGGCTTCGTACCATCATCCGATTTTGTATATTGGCCCAAAACTGTATCTTCAATCTCAATAGGGGCAATTGCCTTAAGTAATTTCACCTTCTCATCTCGAATATCCTCCGAATCAAATGAAACTGGTCGCTCCATAGCAATCAGTGACAACACTTGCAGCAAATGGTTCTGCATAACATCTCTAATAATTCCAATATTATCAAAATACCCACCTCTTCCTTCAGTTCCAAAGGGTTCCTTAAACGAAATTTGCACATTGGAAATATATCGGTTATTCCAAGACGATGAGAAAAACATGTTACCAAATCTTAGAATTAAGATATTCTTGACCATTTCTTTACCCAAATAATGATCAATACGGAACACTTCGCTTTCAGTCCACACAGGTTCGATTTGTGCTTGCAATTCAAGGGCTGTTTCAAGGTCACGGCCAAAAGGCTTCTCAATGATAACACGACAAGCACCTTCATTGCCAGGATAGACGTTATCTTTAACGTGTTTTGAGACAGTACCAAAAACAGAGGGAGGTAATGCCAAATAGAACAATCTATCTCTACGCTTCACCTTCATATCATCATCTTCAAGTGAGCGCACGTGTTTATTCAATTCCTGGTACCCGGCATCGGTATCATACGCACCATGAACATAGGTACAAATCGTCTTAAATTTCTCCGCAAGTGCTTTAGTTGTGTCATCAGGAAGCTTAAAATAGGACGAAATTCTAGTTCTGTATTCTTCCTGGGTCATGTTAGTACGGGCATAACCCACGATCCTTGTATTTCTTGGGAGCAAATCATTCTTGTACAATCCAAATAGAGCGGGGTACTAATAGAAAAACAGGCTGTTAGCAGACAGACAGGATTCAATATACAGCAATTATGGGGGGCAAATGACTGTAATAGGAAAACCGGGAATTGCCCATAAAATGAATAAATTAACAACATACAGTTTTCTTCTTAGCCAAATCTCCGGAAGCACCGAAGACAACAATGACAACTTCATCCTGAATATCGATGGCTTGAGCCATTTGGCTTAGTGAAGATCTTCGACGCTGCATAGACATTATTCTGTATAGCTGATAACAAATGAAAAATGGAATAAAAGGGCGTAATAACCAACAGTAGAACAATAACCGGTTGTGAGAGAAAATAAAAAGAAGAAAAAAAGAGAAAAAAAGGGCAAGAAGGGTGGGTTTTAAAACAGTTGGTGAAATAATGAAATTACTAATAATTTTTGGCTTATGTAAAAATGGAGGGGTAGTGCAGCACAAATTTGCTGGTGAAAAAACGAACCTCCCCTCTTTCCCTTCTGGAACTCAAAAACAGTGTAAGCCACAACTAGAAATGACTAATAGCCCTGTGTTAGTCATTTCTTTCTTGTACACCACTTCTGTCACGATAATCGTCGGCCTCCTTTATTACTGTTCATTGATTGTCCATGGTTACCGTTGTCGTTTTGTGATTTTTCTTGCTCCTCGGGGATTGAAATTCTCTGGTTTCTGTTCCCGGCTACATCCATCCATCCATCCCCTTCACATGCTACATACACTCAACAATGATGTAGACAGACGTATGTTCAACAAGCAACGACTGTCTACACTGTTTATTGTAGTTGCATTCGCAGATTGCTAATATTTCAAATCTCTTTCTGACACAAAGTTTGTTTCATAAGCTAATGGTAACTATCTCTGCCTTTCACATGTTTCTACTCCAATTAGCACTACTATGTATGAATCATTTCAATTTAATCCCATCTTCTCTCTCTCCCATATGAATTCTCTTCTACTGCTATGTACAATAGTACCCATAATTCCTTCCTTACGTCATAATATTGATTGCATACCATGTTGTACCCATACGTACTACTCCTCTAAAGTGTTCAACCCATTTCTTTCTTTCTTTCTTTCTTTCAATCAAGCATTGTCGATAATAGCTACTCTAAGAACGATGAAATCGATATGTACATATGTAGTAGCTATGCAGTATCAATTATATCCACATATTTCAAGCTTCTATCATCCTGTTCTGAAAATACTTTCCATTTGGTTACAAATAGTACAAACCGTTTTAAATTGGTACTTACATGGTACGTATACATTCACATGTACCACTTTATTTCATTTAACTACATTTGATTAGCATATACAAATATAAAAAAATAGTCTACTTCAAATTATAATAAAAGTACCTTACACGTGTATACATATTTATTTTTTACTCATCGATATCCACCACTACTAGCCGCATATCTATGTCCATAATGACTACTAGAGTGTTGTGATCCATTACCATGTCCATGGCCATATGGCGCTGTATTACTACTGCCATTGTTGTTATTATACGGCGGATTTCTCGACGATCTACCCCTAGCTTGATTGGCAACCAACATCTTAAACCCATTACACAATTGTTGAACATCTGCATACTCATTCTTCAACAATTTATATCCATTGGGAATCACCTTAAATCCCCATTGCTGGATAGGTGAATTGGCTCCTATTTGGAAAATTAAGTAAAAATAGCCGGCATGCTTATGATCATAACAGAATGCATATGTGGCTCGTTTAGGATTGGCTTTGGTATATGTAGAGATCCATTCTTCGACCTCTTTTACCCCCTTGTCTTGGAATTTGTCACTACTAACAAGCTCTGCAACCTTATTAGCCATGCCTTCAATATGCATACAAATCAATTCATCTAGATCGGAATATTGGCATTTGTCAACTTGAAGAATTTTACCAACTGAATATTCATTCTCCTTCCTCAATTCAAGAACATCAACATGTTGGAAAAGTTGTTCCGCTACTTTCCATGTAATAACAATATGATCCGTTCCTTTAGATGATGGTCGAATAACACATGCTCCTTTAGGTTGTGAGGCTAGAAATTCTTCTGCTTGTCTAGAATTGAATGGTCGGAAAAATGGATGATTGATAACTCGTTTTTGCCGCCTCTCAATCTCAAGTTTCTTCTGCTCTTTTTCCTTATCTGCTTTTTCTTGATCAAGATCCCAATATGAATATTGATGCCATCTTGCAGCTTCAAGTGCTTTCTCTTTAGCTTGTTTAACTTTTTCAAAATCACTGGGTATCGTACTTAACTCGGCTGTGAATTTGGAAAAGTCTACAGATAACACAATAGCTCGAATGGTTTGTCCAAATCCAAATACTTCACTTGGGTGTGCAGGTCTAGCTCCATCTACATCAAACATATTCGCTGCTGAAACATTTCCTTCAATACCACACCCAAGTGTCACAATCAAAAACTTTTCTGCAACCTTCTTAATAAAAACTGGAACAATGCTATCAGGTGCTAGTGATTCCACCGTTTCTCCCGTAAGCATAGTAAATACTGCTTGACTACTCATTTTCTTCATCGGTGCCCTTTTCTCTTCATAACTTTCTTTAAGTTCTGCCTTTATTAACTCTAGTGTAGATCGCTTCCTTTGATGGAACTTCTTCTCAAGTTCATCGGCATATTCTTCTAAAATTAATTCATTCAACTTCTCCGTTCCTTCGTTAATAAGTTGAACAACAACAGCAGAAGCATCCTCGGAAGAAAAATCTTCTTCATCCAACTCAAGAGCATCAGCTGCCATCTTTCTTGCAATATCGTAATCCTCAGGATGGATTCTAGTAGTATCAAGAATTTCCGACACCCCATTCCTTACTGAGCGGCGGTCTGCTGGGAATTTCACAAAACTGGCACAATTCATGAAAATCTGCTTAGTGGTAACATTTTCCAAAATAAGCTCGGCTCTGTTAGTCAATGTACCTCCGTAAGTTTGAATACCTTGAAGAATACCAGAAGCTTTTCTTGGTCCCAAGCCTGCAACATATTGAAGCAATTTTCCATAATATGTACTTCGAACACATTCATTAATATCAACCCCAACTTTGTTAACCACATCAACAAAAATAGATTCAATAGCAGTCTGTAAACCATCTTCTGGAAGTAGATGCTGGTATTTATGAAGATAAAGACCTGTAATATCACTACCAAGATTGGCATATTCAAGTAAAGGCGATTGCATATATCTAGCTAACCCAATACAATATTTCATATTGGTCACTTGGTCTGGGAACTCTTCTTGGGCCCGTTCAGAATTTTGGTAGAATCTGGCAACTTCATCTTGAACGTAGACAACTTCTAATTCAATCCTAGAATCCATATCACCACCGCATGTCAGTTCTTCTTCCTTGACTATTTCTTTAATTATGTCAAAGAATTTATGTGTATTAATAGTCGAACCAGCGATTGCAATAACATCAGGGGCTCTTCTTCCCACAATTCTAACAAAATCAGCCTTGAATTCAGTATCTCTTGGGTCATCAAGCTTAATATATTCGAGAATTTCTCCATGTTCGTCCATTACAACACCTAACACTGCATCTTTACCAAAATTACCTTCACCGCACGACATAGCAATTGTACGAGCAGTAGTTCCAAGTTTAAACCCGTTAGGTTTATATGGTGCTTGATTAATCTTCTGCTCCAACTCAGATCGAACGTCAGCAATTAATTCACGGATACTATCAATACGTGTCGTCTCTTTGATATGTGTGGTCGTAAGAGGGACTATTCTATCAGTTACACCTTTAATAATTTCAGTTCTAAGAGCATTCCATTCCTTAGCGGCAGAAGATTGATCATCGTTTATATAATATTCTTTCAATTTATTTTGAAAGACGTTTGTGTCAAAGTTATTGACGTCAACCTTGATATCAATCAATCCTTCAGCTTCAGCTTTCATCATTTCTAAAAATTGGTGTGAATGATTCCTGAAATATTCAAATGTTAATGACCGAGCATATTTGAAATAGTAATACGGATGTGTTTCATTGATCAATGATCTACCCTTTTCTGTTACTGCAACAGATACTTGTGCTTCTTCCCAAAATACGTCTCGAAGGAACCTTCTTAACTTAGGCTCATGTGAAATTTCCTCAATGGCCATATTTTTGGCAGCTTCTAAAGCTAACTCGGGAGTAGAATAACCATCTTCAGAATTCACAAATTGCTTAGCAAATGTTAAAGGTGATTCTTTCTGATCTTCAGGGACGTAAAGACGGTTGTTACAGTAAAGATTTTCGCAATATTCTTTGGAAGAAATACCAATTGCCCTAACAAGTTGATAAATGCGGCCACTTCTTATACGTTCAAATCGACCATATCGACTGTGACGTTTAGTTCCATTACTCTTAGTGGCAGCAATATCCTTCAATCTGGATGAATAGCTAAATTGAATGTAGTCAGTCAAATCCTGGAAATCAATCAACTTCTTTGCAGAATTAAACATTTCATCAAAATCTCCATCTACAGTGTCGATTGAATCAAACATGCTTCTCACTGATCTTTTTTTTGTAATAATGGTTCGAAACTCAATATCAAGTTGAACAACATACCACATCGCACCCACACTTACCAACTCAACCTCTTCAGGATCCTGTCCAGTAGTCTGCGAAGGTTCTGTATATGTTATGAAGTCTCTTCGATGAGTATTGATGAAAGGAACTTCTAAATCTTCCTTTGTGATAAAATCCAATACATGTTTGAGAGAGTCTTTAAAAGGCTGGATCAAATGAGGTTTATATTCAAATCTGTACCTGATCTCTTCATCAAATTTTTCTTTGATGAATTCAAACTCTTGTACGTATTCTTCCTCGGTAATTTCGTATGGAGCATTTAATTTTGCTCGCAAGATTTGATATCTTTCCGGTACATCTTGAATTCTGATGGCATTATCTTCTTCAGTTAAAAGTCTATCCTGTAACTCACTTGGTTCAAAAACGTCTTTTAGCTCAGGACCGGCTTTTTCTTCCTCATCACTTACATACTCATGGGCCATGTCGTCTTCACCATCAAGAGCCCATTCGTAATCAGCACCATCACCGAAAACTTCGTATAATTCACCCATCTTATCTTCATCGATACCAGACAGTCTTGCGGGAACAACTTGAGGTTGTTGAGGACGGCGTCTCTTTTCTTGACCGTCATGTTCTTGTTGATCATCTGAAAATTCATCTTCTTCGATAAAATCATCAAATTCGTTTGTCTGGTAGGTTTCGCGTCGACCTCGCGATGGGACTTCTTCATCTTGTAAATCATCTTCATCATCTGAAAACATATTGTCCAAACCTCTGGGGTTTGCCGGTGCATCTGGTTCATCAGCGCGTTTAAGACGCTTATGTCGTGAATCTTTCGAGTTCCTATAAGCTGTGCCAGTATTCTCTAACAGCAAATCGAGATCATCCTCGTCGAGTTCATTACCATCATCATCTCTATTAGAAGATTCATCGTGAGTTCTATGTCTTCTTTTTTTCTTCCTTCGAGATCTACCAACATCTTCTTCTTCTTGTTCTTCCTCTTCCTCATCTTCATCGTCTACAATGAAACCACGGCGAACCTTCAAAGAGCAAGAGTTAGGAAATGTATTACAAAAACAAAAATAAAACATCTAAATGTCAAACATACCTCTTCCATTGCCTCCTCATTGTCATCGTCTTCTTCTTCAGAAGAATCATTATCATTTTTATTTTCTTCGTCGTCATTGTCGTCATCACGAACCTCCTCATCATTATAGTCTACTTCATCATCATATTGCCTCGACATTTCTGCTGAATATTATGTTCGTTTCTCTTTTTAACCGAGTTTTGACGTATTCCTCGAAACAATAATATCGTGTCCAATACTATTGAAAAAATAATGAACAATAACCTACTTTCGAGAACACTTAGTAAAAAAGAAAAGTATATTTTTGTAAACTTATCAGAAATGTGGTGGTAGAATTTCACCAGAATTTCTTGTATTGGTATTTGATGTTAGGGTTTTCAATGTAGTGAGATTTTTTAAATAAAATTGCCTATTTTGGTTTTTCATATAATAATTTTGTTAAAAAATTTGAATATATAATATATCAATAACAAATAAAAGCTATCAGTAACTGCTAGTTATAATTATCGAATAAAAAATGAAATTTTAGCGTTTTAATTAACAATTCATTTTGATAGTAATTGGAACTGCTCCATTAAAATGGTGATTATTATAGTTTTTATATGAGTGTTCAAATGTTCCAATATGGTTATAACATAAAATGTTATCACGGCAAAAAACAAGCAACAAAAATAATGTTCGTGGAACATAAAAGTAATCGTAGCGTTTGCAATATTTGAAAAAATAACATATCGCAATTTTCTATTATTGATTTAATATAAATGAAAAGAATATAATGTGTCAAGACTACAAGATACGGTGCACAACATAGATTGGTAACAACAGGTAAAATACTCTTTGTTGCTTAGTGCACCATCCCAAACTACCACCCCAATTTTTAAACTTGGTCTAACAGAAATTTGCTACATACAAATATATGTAAAAATTATGTAATTTAAAAGTTTGAAATCCGTTGATAACAAAAATATATATAACTTCCCAAATTAATAAGGTATTTTTGCCCCTGTAAAAGCGATAACATTCTGAATGATGTATGGAATTAAATTGAGACACGATTCAAAAATTCGGTCAAAAATAATTTCCCATTCATGAATCATAAAGTTTTCTAGCTTTTCCCAGTCAGTCTTACTCATTTTAAAAGTTTCAATTTTCTTGTGGCTCTTGCAAACGTTTTGTTCCAAAATTGCCCATATGTTTTCTTTAGGGTTTAAATTGGGAGAATAGGCTGGCCAGTAAAGTATATAGATTTTTTTCTCATCAAGTATTTTTTTGGCCAATATGCTTGCATGAATAGGGGACATTGTCCTGCATAAACATTAGACCAGACTGCTAAATACCAAAAAGTTTGGCCTGCAGAACTTTGAGACATGACGATTCAGTACACCCACCATTCTTCTACTAGGTATTTTTTGCAAGAATGTGTACGAACAATTTTGCCATTCACTTGGTAAAAAGCACCCTATACCATTATTGTTAGCCCCTTTTTCAAATGGTCCTTTCCTAGGTATTCTGGATTATATTTGGAATTTTTTTCCCCTTAAAAAAATTTGCGTCGTCTTTCCTTACCATGGTCCATTAAAATCTCATAACTCTAGATGATGCTGTTCAAAAACGAATGAGTTTTATTCTTATCACTTTTGCACCATATAAGTCTTTTGGTTGCTAAGTTTGGTTTAAGTATTGGTGCATTCATAGCTTTTTCGGTTGCTATTTTATTCTTCCTCAAGCATTTAAGCGTTGTCAGTCAAGACATTTCAATAGATACATTTTCAAAAATTTCTGCGTAATTAGTTTTTTTTTTACTGTTCTTTAACAAAACACGTAATTCTACGTTTAAAAATCGCGGTTACCAATAAACTGCTGGACGCCATGGAAATTTATTCATTTTTGAAATATTTGTATTTTCGTGAAAAATTGGAAATTGTTAAACGGCTATTTTAAGAATTTCTGCAATATAATTACATAAAAAGTTTATTGCGCAATAACTGTCAATCTGTACTTTCTGATCATTTGTTAGTCATTTCTGTGTAGTCAAATTAATAATATTAACTGGATATAACGAGGGGTACATGTATATATGCCTAGAGGTGTTTACAGAGATATTGACTTTATTATAAAAGTAATATAGTAATGTACTTGGGTTATGGTAGTACGTTGATTTAGTCTATGCTAAAATATAATACATTTGTTTCATAAACAAATACCCAGGCAAACATTGCTTTTCTTCTACTGCAAGTAGAGGAATCGTGTAAAAATGTTTGAAGAATGTATGCTGATTTAAGTTATGTGTATATCTTGTGACAAAAAATAAAAACTACTTTGAATATATATAAATTAACATATTGTATAACAATAAGATCAACAAGATAGAAGATTGTACATTGACGTTGTGAGTTAAAGGAAATCACAAGTAGACAAAGTAACGACATAAGAAGTAGAACCTAAGACATAGAACATAAAAAAGGCGGGGAAAAGGAAAGACAAGGGGTCCAAGAAAAACAAAAAAAAGTTTCACACCCGAAGATTTTTCGGAAAAAGGAATTGGCCAATCAAAATCAAGTTAATTAGAATTGGGACAACTGTATGTTTTCTCTCACTATTTCTTCCAATAGTCTAGAGAAACAAGAAAAAAAAAAACTTCTCCGAGGATTTTTAAAATATAAGTTTCTTTTCTTTCTATTTATTTATTTTAATACATTATTTTTTTTGACAATAAGATTGTACAGCATGTTTGCCAGATCAGCACTTAGAACAACTTCGAGATCCTTGGTGGGTTCAGTTAGAACTATGGCTTCAGAAGCCGCTGTTAAACCACCACGCATGAAGAAGTTCCAAATCTACAGATGGAACCCTGATACACCTGAAAAGAAGCCAGAACTTAAATCTTATGAAGTCGATCTTTCTACTACCGGACCCATGGTCCTTGATGCCATTTTGCGTATCAAGAATGAACAAGACCCCACACTAACATTCCGCCGTTCATGCCGTGAAGGTATTTGTGGATCGTGTGCCATGAACATTGATGGACGAAACACATTGGCTTGTTTGTGCAGAATTGATACAGACATTTCTAATGATACAAAGATTTATCCTTTGCCTCACATGTTTGTTGTTCGTGATTTGGTACCTGATTTGACCCATTTCTATAAGCAGTACAAGTCTATCGAGCCTTACCTTCAACGTGATTCCGTACCTGAAGATGGCCGTGAAAATTTGCAATCCATTGAAGACCGTAAGAAGCTCGATGGTCTTTATGAATGTATTCTTTGCGCTTGTTGTTCAACTTCTTGTCCTTCGTACTGGTGGAACTCCGCTGAGTACCTTGGCCCCGCTGTCCTTATGCAAGCTTTTAGATGGATGATTGATTCTCGTGATCAAGCCGGTGATGCGAGACGTGCTCGTCTTGAAAACTCAATGAGTTTGTACAGATGCCATACCATCATGAACTGTTCTAGAACTTGTCCTAAGGGTTTGAACCCTGGTTTGGCTATTGCCAAGATCAAGAAGAGCATGTCTTTCTCTTAATTGTTTTCCCATTTTCTCTAGTTATTTGTGTACGCATTTTATATTTATCTAGGATTAAAAAAAAAAAAAGCATTGTCATATTATAGCCTCTCTAATATTTTTTTTTTTTTTACTCTTATCCCAAGTTGTATGCCATGTAGGAATCTACAATTTTATACCAACAGTGGCTACCACAATTGACCCTTTGTTCAGTTGAATGGATCAATTTGAACATGAGAACTTCACAGAATAAACAAATGGAAAAGGATATTTCTCTGTTTGACATCGACTATATCTAAACGATTAATAAGGTACCTAATTATACTCAAATTAATAATTAGGCTTTACAAATAGTACTTGTATCAATCAAATTGTTGCAATTGAATTAAATTTATGTACACACCTACATAGGTAGGTATGTAAAACATGTATCCCAGGAATATTAATTATGGAACTTCATCTAAGATATGTATTTCTGAGGTAGGTACATGTGCTATAACCGAATCCAATAATTAAAAAGACTGATTGTTACGATGTAGAGATTTTGAGAAAAAACACAAGAACTAGATTTAAAATATATATTACAATACTTCAATTCCCAGCTTAGTCGAAAAGACCCATACCCATGTCATCATCAGACTCTTCTTCCTCTTCAGGAGCAGCTTCTTCAGCGGCAGCAGAAGTAGAATCAGCAGCGGCAACGGGAGCAGCAGCAGCGTAAGCATCAGGATTGGCAATACGGTCCTTGATAGCCTCAGAACCTTCGAAGGTGTACTCAGTAGCAATAGAAAGAGCAAGAACCTTCTTGTAGTTGTTAATGATAGAGTGAGAGACAGCAGGGAGAGTAGGGTAAGAGACGGCAAGGGAGATGGTGGCAATGGTCTTTAGAGCAGACAAGAAGTTACCAATGAGTTCGTCATCAGTAATATCAAGAATGGAAGGAGCAAAGACTTGACCTTGGTTGTAAACATGTTCAACAGAGACACCATAGGTGAAAGGAGAAATGTTCAACATGTTAAGAAGGGAGGCCTCGGAGGGACCAACCTTGTCACCAGAAGTAACGACCTTAACATCAGAAACGATTTCAATGGTACCACGAGCAATCTTGGTGGGGACACCGAGAGCTTGGAAGAAAGAGGTCTTACCAGGCTCCATACCGGTGTTACCAGCAGGGACCCAAACGTCCTTAGGAGCAACAGCACCAGCACGAGCGGGAGCAGCGACCTTGTTTTCCAAAAGAACATCACGGATGGTCTTTAAGTCATCGTTAGTGAAGACGAATCCAATGTTACCCTTGATCAAAGGAAGCAAACGGTCGAGCTCAGGAATGTCAAAAACAAAAGTACGGAAAGCACGTCTAACCATGGTGTTCTTACCCATAAGAACAACACCACGGCCACGAAGAGCCTTTCTGATCTCGTGCATTTGTTGAGAAGAGACATTATCAACACCAACGAGGAAGATGGATTGGTATTCCTCAAGGAGAGCACGAAGCTTGGTGAAGTATTCAGATTTCTTAGCGGAAAGGCCTCCCATTTCGACTATTTATTTATTTGTAGGATAGGATGTTTAAAGGCGTTTCGTTAACAACAGGGTGTTGATAGTGGTGATGAAAACAAAAGGGAGAAGGAGGAAAAAATTTTTGTTTCTTTTGCTTCAATCAACATCATAGTCGGATTTTACTGAAATTTTTCAGTTTTGTTAGTGACTGAAGTTACTTACAGTCTGATTATTACTTAATCTTTGGTTTTGTTCCTAATCGGGATGAAAAATTTGTCAAGTCACAGATATATGACATACGACTTACGCATGTGAATACCGATTTATTTTATTCATTTTGGAACTCACATAAAAAAATTATAAGAAATTCTAAATCTATCAAAAAGCAACAGAACAGAATTTCGTACTAATATATATCAATTTATTTATGGTATTTTAATTTTCTTAATATCTGATAGATATTTTGTTAAGATTTTTATGATGACACCCACGGAAATCAATAGGTCCAAATGTTGGTTAAGTAAGTACATAGGTACCTAGGTAGGTAGATATGTACCTATGAAATAGAATGAAAGTCAACGATACAATACAATTGAATCACATTAAATAATATAAGTGTTTCCTTTTAGTTCATTTTTATTATTATTATTCATATTATTTTTTCTGCTCTATATAAAAATTTACACTTTAAAAAAATACATCCACACATAAATAGTATATAGTTTACTTTAATTTAACATTAATTCAACAGCTTCCTTAGCTGTACAATTTCTTCTTCCTGAAAATGCAGATCTATCTTTACGTTTTTGTTTTCTCAATTGAGTTTCACTTTTAACGTTGGAATCAGGAACTGATTCGGTTTCTTCTTCTTCTTCTTCATCTAATTTTTTTTGTTTCCGGATGATGGGATCACACATTACAAGGAATAGAACCATGTTCCAGTATGCGTCATTACCAGCGTTATGCATTAGACCATGAGGGACGTCGAAGAAGGAAAGGACTTTTTCTAGAGAACCAAAACCTTTACTTCTGCTTGCGCGCCAAATGGTTGATGTGTCAATGATGTGAAGAGAATTTGGGATATCAAAACCTTGAGTACGTAGTGCATGTAGATCACCTTTGATGCCATGACCAACTATTACTAGTTTATGCATAAGATTTAAGGTGTGCAAGATATGAGACACAGCTATACGACAGTCAGCTAATGAAAGAATTAAGGATTCTCCAAAGCTAAATTTGAACTTGTTGTTGGCAACATATCGACCATTCACGTAGTGATTGTGTTCCTCTACAATATAGTGACAACATTTTATGTGTGGGAATAGGGGAAGTGCATTCTCAGATTCGCTGGGAGGTGGATATTCAGTTGAATTGTATATGGCCATCCCAATTTCAGTTAAGATGTTTGAATCTTGTTCCCATTGTTCGAGATCAATAACCACAAATACTTTGGTGCGTTCTTCAAGGTATTTCATTGCAGTGGAAACCACATTTTTCATCCTTTTGTTGCGAGCATTTCGTCGAATCATATCAGAAACTTCTTTGGACTCTATCGATCCTTCATTATTATTATTATTACTATTATTATCAATCGCATCTTCATCGTCATCCTTGGTGTCGTCGTTTTCATCAAAATATTCTTCCTTTCCATTCTCTTTTGTTACTCCTGCTTTATCTCTATTTTCCTTTTTAATTTCTTCCTTTTTATCCACATTGCCTTCAACTGTTATTGGGATTACTCGCTTACGCCGACGAGTTTTACTCTTTTTGTATCGTCCAATAGGTTTAACTGGTGGGATTGTTGACAAACTTAATGAATTTGAATCATCAGCACTTGGCGTAGAAGAAAATGATGATTTGTTAGACAAATTCAGGTTTTTCAAAGAACCATCACCGGCTAAATTAGTCATTCTAAAACCTTGCTCTGCTCTCTTGCAAAATATACCTTCCGTATAATAATGCTGTGTGTTTTAGAGAGAGAAAAAAAATTGGTCAAGAAAATCAATATTTTTCCGTACGAAACCTCCCAGAACCAACACTAATAACACTTGGTAGCCTTCTAAATAATAATAAAGCTACAAAATGTAGCATATAGTATATGTCGATATATACGCATATTTATAGTATCTCTTTGAAATACTGCATTAATTGGATATTTCTTCTGTTCTCAAGCAGAAATAAATTAAACTAATATAGGATTATATAATTAAGTACAACCTGGATTAGGTAAGAAAATAAATCTCCCAATATGGTGAAAGATAGATTAAACGCGTCGTGACGCGTCGTCCTTTTTAATCTGTTTTTAATTTTTTGAGTTTTCATGTAATTTTTATCCATCCTACTACCCTGAACAAAAATACCATCTTCACACATCTAATCATCATTAACGATAGAACACAAATGAATCCGCATCAGAAACGTTTACGGACTATAGTTTTTCCGACATCCACGATACCTGCTACACTATCAAATCCTAAAATAGTTACATTCATTCACCCGCGTACTTTATTGCCCAGATCTTACCTAACTTGCAACCACAAGCTATATGAATTAACTACATTGGCATCTATTCCTACGAATAATGGAGGCAGGCCACGACCAAGAGCAGAAGAAATTTCTAGAGGTACAGCTTATTCCTTTTTATTTACACCTACCAGCACTAGCACCGACAATGATGATAATAGGGCGGTTGAACATGATTGGGTTGTGAAGGACGCGGAAATGGTTATTGCGACACCTATAAATCTTTTGTTTTTTGCGTTGCCTGCATTATGGAGCTCAGCTCGAGAAATACCACAACAAGTGGACCAGTTACATGATATTTTGGAATCAATGGTCGGTGGAAGCGGTGATCCTCCATTCGGTTTTCAAGAGTTCAAAAATATTATTCGGCCTATATGCGAATATGATCCAAATTTAGAGCTTTATAAACTTAATTTGACCAAGCTTGCGAAATGGTTAGATCGTCGCGTCGACAGAATTCTGCAGTCTCCATCCAATATTCCTGAAGATATGAAGGACGTTTTAATTAAATCAAAACTGATTGGCCCTCACCCCAATTCTTCAGAATCAACTATTCCGGCTACCATATTATCTCTAGCATATAGACGTCTCGCCATGTCTCTCGTATGTTCAAATGTACCAACAGATTTAGCTAATTGGTATTTATCTTCCCAAGATTGGTCTTCCCTCGATGACTATATTAAACAAATCGAACAAGAAAGAGAAAAATGGGATCGCCAACAAGAATCTCTAAATGCCCCTATAATATCTACTAGGAAACGTGGTGTTTTAGATGATTTAGATAATGCTACAAAGAAAACACAAAAAACAAGGGGCCAGAAGATATTAGCGAAAGTAGATAAAACTGGAATAAAAAGTCTATCCAACTTTTTTAAACCAGTTTCTAACAAGAAAACTGCTTAAAAATATAGCGTATATATAACATCCCTTTTAAAGCCTTATCCAACATATTGGAAATTGAAAGTTATGTACATACCAAAAACAAAGTAACATTATACAAAACAATATTATGTTAAAAATTTATCTAATGACACGCCGCAGCGAAATAAATAAATAAAAAGAGAAAAGGAATTGAAGCTCCTAAGAACGACTCCAAAGTCCCAAAAATCCTTTCTTTTCACTCTTACCAGACGACGCTTCTCCACTGCTGGAAGTTTCCAATGAATCATTATGGAACCCAATATAATTAAATGCGATATCAAAAAAGACCGGCTTAACTAAAACTGGTTCCAACTTCAAATCAAAATTGACTAAATTGCGCACAATGTTTTTAGTCGATCCCAAATGAACTGGGTATTTATTTACATTATCAATAACTGCACCCTTAACATCAAATTGCTGTTGATTGCTAAGTGCTTGAGCTGTAAGGGCAGCTTGTAATTTAGTATTGAGTGTCTTTAATTGTTGTTGGAATGATTCCAATTGTGTTTGTGACAAAACACCAGCTGGGAATACAACAGTGACAGCTTCAGTGGATTGAGGTAATTCCGAGACAATTTCAAAAGCTTTGTTGAACAATGCCAAAGCTTCTTTAGTTTTGTTGGCCAAAATATAAGATTTAGCCAAAAGCTCAATTCGTTTGGCTCGGTAAAAAACATCTAATGAAGTTAATGATTTGAGTAATTCAGTGTCTGTGTAAATACCTGGTAATTCTAAAATTTGCTTGGTACTTTGAAGGATAGTATCATAAATTCTAACTAACTCATTCGATTTATCAAAGGTTTTGCGTTCTACTTTGGCCGCGGGCACAGCGTATTTGGCGGTTAATTGATCAAGCAATAAAACATCACGTTGGATACGACGAAGAAGAAGATTATAACCAACAAAAGTCAAGATAATGTATTGGTCTTGATTAGATTGATCATGAGCATTGGCCAAAGATTCATTTCTTTTGATATTAGCTTTAACCAAATCCTGAGCATCTTGCCAGGATTCCAAAACTTCATCAAATGACGACAAAGCTTTTGACTCTTCCAACTTTTGGTCCAATTGTTTATCCAATCTATCGGTTTCAAACAACATAGCTGCGACATCATCATCTAAGACCAAAGCTGTATGACCTCTCCAAGTGACTTTATCTATTCTTCTATTTTCACCATCCATGCCCAAATTTAAAATGGCATCGTTAGACAGTTTTACCAAATCAACAACCTCAGATCCATTTTCCAAAGCAATTTTAACTGCAATATTATCAACTCTCAATGGTTTCGTTTTCTCTAATTTAAAAAAGGCATATTTCATATGTTCATCGACAACAGTTTCAACCACATCCAACAGCAACTCTTTCAAAGAACTTTGAGCAGCAACAGCCAACACTCCTACTCTCGCATCAGCATATTCCTTAACGCAAGTTTTCCATTTTCTAGCCACAAAAGCCCAGTGACCTTTAACCAAACATTTATAACTCAATAGTTCCAATCTTGCTTCATTTTGCAGCAATCCTTCGCTTAACTCGACGGCCTTTTCTACATACTTTACAGATTTCGCCAACTTTGATTTAACATGATCAGCTCCTCTTCCATTTTCATTTTGCATGGTAGACAAGAATCTCATTGCTTCAGCCCAATCACGTTCGGCTTCCATCAACAGAACTTGCAGGATTTTCGAATCATTTTTCACAGAATCCACTTTGATATTACTTCTGGCGCTGCCACTTTGTTTCTTTGAACCCTTGACTGGCCGCTGGACCAAATTATAAGATTTGCGCAAGCGAGCTAGTTTGCGAGACGATCTGACACGGTAAGACTTGTAATCTTCAGTCCATTGTAACGGTGTTTCATTACGGGCCTGGATGATATCTTGAAGAGAATGATTCATGATAGTTGCGACTTGTGGTAAATGTGGTGGTGGTGATGACGTATTTTGTTGATGCGATGAATTTCAGTTTTTGGGTCTTTTCTCAAAAAAACAGTAGCCCTTACCCTACGAAAGGCTGAAGGTATCCACAGTGACAACGCTATCATACATACATACACACACATATGGGTGCATACATACCTATGTACTTGGTACATAGTATGTATGTCCATTTGTGTAAATGATATTACTGCTGCCTGGCCAGCAGAAACCATGAAAGAACTTAGCTGTGAAAGTTGAGATCAAGAACGAATAATACAGAGTAAATAGCTTATTTTTCAAGGCAATTTGATATTTCATGCGAAGGGATACCGTGTCATGTGAACAACAGAGAAATAACCCTTAGTTAACCACAGATTAACACCCACATTATGGTCTTTGTCATACTAACAAAATAAAAATACGATTATGGCCTTGGTTACATATAAACTTTTTATTTTCTCTTACTCATCATAGAATAGAACCATCCATCCACACATCCTTTTCTCTGTCTCCTTTTCCTTTAGCTACGATCCCTGCTATTTGTTCATGTCATGTCAAACGGTCCAAATTACCCCTCTCATCATCCACCGCCGCCGCTTCCAGTACAGTTCAACCACAGTCACACTCCACAACAACAGCCTTCTCTACAGCAAGCTCATCACATCAATGCAATCAGCCAGCAACTCTCTTCGATGCCTATTTCTCAAAACATTACCTCCCTAGCGAACCCTAATCACAGCAAATTGACCTCAGTTCCCCTCGATTCACCCCTTTATCAAGGCCAATTATTTCATCTACCTCCATTGAATCTCTCTCCTGCTGCAAATAGTACTAATAATATCCACCATCAGAATCATGGGTCCACTCCAAACTCTAGTTCATCCTTGTCTCAGCCTCCTTCTCATGCCCTAGTTTCATCCCCTCACACAAAGCATCTATACACACATTTCCAACACAATACATTGCAAAATAATACTACCATCAATAATAGCCAACCAAATTCATTACTACAACCCTCGATCTCTTCAAATCAAGTCATGTATAATCCAGCTCCACTAGTTCTTTCTTCTCCTCCATTAAATTCTTCTGCATTGGCCCAAGCTGCACATCATCCACCACCTCTTTCTAATACTACTACGACTACTACGACTACTACTGCTACTACTACTAATAATAATAATACTAATAATAGTTTTTACTCACAATATCATTATCCTTTTCAAAACTCACAACGACCTCAACCTTCAAATAGTAACGATGTCTCTCGTCATTCTTCATCACACAAGAAAAAACCAAATTGGAATGAATTCTATAAAAATGGATATCCGTCTGAAATTATTGTCATTTCTGATGACGATGAACCTGTCTTACTAAAGACAAATTACAAAAGAAAACGAAGTGAACAAGCTATACAATTACCTCATCCTTCTTCGTCTTCAACATCTTTGAATCCTGTAGTTCAACATTCCTTGAATAATTATTCAGAAATTTCAAAACATACAAACCAATTGGATAGTCATAGATCAAAACGTCAGAAAAACCAATCATCACAGCAAAACACAATTCCTCTCCCACAACCGTTATCTATTCAATCACAAACACAACAACTTCATCCAAAAAATATTTATTTTTATCCCCCACGGAAGCCGGTCACAAAATCTCGCACAATTAAAGTTCCAGTTATCCCCGATTTAACACCATCTGTAGCAGTTGACGACGCTGATGGTCATTGGGACATAACAAAACAAGATACTTTAGCAAATGGTCGATTTGTCATACGCAAAGTTTTGGGGCAAGGCACCTTTGGTAAAGTTGTTTCGGCTTTTGATAATGCAACGGGCCATGAACGAGCAATCAAAATTATTCGAGCTATTCAAAAATATCGAGATGCAAGTAAAATTGAATTAAGAGTGTTATCGACAATCGCCAGTTACGACGAACGAAATGCTAATCGTTGTATTCATTTGAAAGAGTGCTTTGATTATAAAAATCACATTTGCATTGTGACAGAATTATTGGGATTAAGTATATATGATTTCATGAAATCAAATAGATACATTCCATTTCCTTATCAGCATATGAAACAGTTTGCAAGGCAATTAATTTCAAGTGTGGCTTACATTCATGAACTCGGGCTTATTCATACTGACCTTAAGCCTGAAAATATATTATTACGACAAACTAAAAGTAATACAGTTAAATTACGAGGACATCCAAAATATAGTACACAACAAATTTTAGAAGATCAAACCATCTACATTATTGATTTTGGATCAGCAGTGTTTGCGGATGAGTTTCATAATGCAGTTGTATCTACCCGACACTATAGAGCACCTGAAATAATTTTGAATGTAGGATGGTCATTTCCTTGTGATATTTGGTCCATTGGATGCATTTTAGTTGAGTTTTGTACGGGTGAGGCATTGTTTCAAACTCATGATAATAATGAACATTTGGCATTGATGCAGAAAATATTGAGTAAACCCGTTGATCAATGCATGTTGCGAAACTCATATGCTTCTAATAGTGGATTGGTCCAACAAATATTGTCGCGCCAGCAACATTCTTCCAGATATCAAATCATTTATCCAACAGCTGGCACCAAGAAGAATTCAGAGAAAACAGTTAAATCTACCCGATCATTGACGAAACTAATTAAAAGTTCAGTTATCCCTTTGCTTAGTATTCCTGAACAAATTCAAAAATGGGATTTATTTTTGGATTTGTTGAATCGAATTTTTGTTTATGACCCGAATAAAAGGATTACAGCCAAAGAAGCATTGAACCACCCTTGGCTGGCTGATTGATGAAAATCTACTATTGCCCTAGTATGAATTTCTAAACGTACTATACATTAAAATATGTATATAAATATATTTTTTGCATTGCCTTTTAACTTTTGCTTTTGATATTTATTTATTTTATATAAACGGATTGGTTCAAGATTTATTTTATTTGTTTATTTTTATTTATTTATTTTTTTTTTTTGGTAGACAGGTATATAATTTATGTATTTAACTATTTGGTTTTGGTTTACTAAATGTACATATAGTATCAATATAATTGAATACCCAGTGAAATTTTATTTCAAGTTCCGTTTATTTAGAACCTACAGCTGAAGGTTTGTATCTTGTGGTATAAGAGTATTAAGATAGAATAATCATCTATTTATGTGACGAAACACCGAAAAAAAAAAAAAAAAAAAAAAAGATATTCAAGTACTACAATAGCGTGCATTGGATACCATTAAAGGGCTTAAGTTCTTAGTCCCATTTCTTTATTTTATTTTTTATTTCTTATTTTTCCACAATGACGGAAATTCATTTTATATATGTGTGATATGAAATGAAACCAATTGTCAAACGGATATATAACCATGACGAGCTATAGACTTTCCACAACAACTCATGTTATTCATTTGTATAATCCAACACCAAGCGTTGCATATTATGGGATTGAGGTTAAGTCACATGCTAAAAAGTATGAGATTGTCGAATTGAATTTAGGGGTGAAGGTGGAAGTTTCGCATAGTGAGGGGATGATGAAAGAAGGAATGTTTGAGGAAGAAGATGCGAGGATGCTGGAAGTCAAAGTGAGAGGTGAGAATGTGGGGACGATCGATTCGAGAGAAGTTGAAAATGTTGATCAATTGGCAGAATTTCTGGGTGCTTGGTCAAAAGCATTGGAAGGATTAAACGATGTGGAGGAAGAAAAAAAAGATAGTGAACAAGGAATTATTCCATTATCATTGGTATCTAATTTATTAAGTCCGTCGCCAGTTCAGACACGTCATAATTCAGTTGCTATGGCAGGTGGTGGTAGCAAACGAGGAAGCGTTAGTCAAGAGGTAGAAGTGTCAGAGTTGTTCAAAGGCGCTTGGAATGAGATTTTAGTTAGCAAGAAAGTGGAATTGAGGTTGGCTACTTGGAATTTGCATGGAGAAGCGTTAGGGAAAGAAGAAATGAGATTGGAAGAATTGATCGTAGGAGATAATGAATGTGACATATGTGTATTAGCAATTCAGGAATCGGATCCGTTGGGACCAACTAATTTATATGCTAATACTACAACACTTCAATCTAATATCGACTTGATCCTCGAAACTTTAAACAAATCAACTTCTTCTTCTGAGCTTAAATATGAATTGGTAACCAAGAATCAACTTTTAGGAATGATGACACTCATTTTTGCTACCAACTCTCTTGCCCCTTCTATTTCTGATATTCAATTAGATACAACTGGTACAGGGCTATTTGGTGTATGGGGTAATAAGGGAGCAGTCTCCATCAGACTGACACTAGGGAAAGATGAAAGTGTAGGTATAGAAGGGACTGAACTGATTATTATAAATTGTCATTTATCGGCAGGTGAAGGTGATGCGGGAGTAAAAAGAAGAAATTGGGAATTGGGTGAGATTGAAAGAAAGTTGAATGTCAAAGGATTGGTTAACAAAGGAAGTGAATTGATATTCGATGATCGGCAAGGTCAAGGTGAATCAGAAGAGAAGTTTGCTGATAGAAGAACGTTTTTGGATAATGAGCCTTTGGTTTTTGTTCTTGGTGATTTGAATTATAGAGTAGCATTGGACCCTGAAATGGTATCTTCATTAATTGATAATGGTGATTATGATACGGTTTTGTCACACGATCAGTTGAAACAACAGATTACAGAGCGCCGTATCTTCCCCCATTTTACCGAACCAGATATCAAATTTCCTCCTACGTACAAATATACACCTGGCACTGACAATTTTGACGGCACAAGACCCGGCAATTCCTCACGCGCTCGTGCACCTTCATACACCGATCGCATTTTCTATTCTCAAACCATCACTAATGACATTCAATCTCTCAACTACCTTTCTCTACCAAACTACAAATTATCCGATCATAAACCGGTTATTGCAAATTTCTCACTTGAATTAAAATGGGTTGATCCAGAAATAAGACAAAGAGTTGTTTCTAGGATTTTGAAAAGTGTTGATCGAGCTGAAAATAGTGCTAAACCGATTATTTCCATTGAACCATCTGAAGTAATTGTCACAAATGCAATAGTGCTTCAGCCAACAGAATCCTTTACTGCTATTCATCTTACTTCTCCTGATACTCCATGTGTTGATTGGGAAATTTTACAGGATCAACTTTGTACAGATGGTACGAATCAAATTGAGGTATGGCCAACTAAAGGGGTTTTACCTTTTGGTGCTACACAATATATTTGGTTTAAGACTGTAGTTCCTGTACCTTTTAGGCATGCACATTCAAGGGTTGAAAATGTAGTGAGAGTCAAAGTGGGGAATGAAGGCCAGGAATGGTTTATACCAGTCAGATTTCGTGCTAGACCAACATGCTTAGGATCATCACTAGACGTTCTAACACGAATGCCTAATGGTGCCTTAGGATTCGAAGATGACGATAACACTAAAGCTTCAGATAATAACGAAAATCAAGAAGACAATGTCCAACAACGTATCATGGATGGCAGTAGAGGAATCAATATGCCCAAAGAAATATTCAACTGCGTCGACTATTTATGGAATAATATAGTTCTAGATATGTTTGATCCTCTTGTTGTTAATGAGAGAAAAGAAAATGCGATATGTGAACAAGTACAGGAATGGATGGATAGAGGTCAAGATTTTGATAAAGCTTTGTTAGATACTGCAAATCAAGTTCCACTTACTACAGCCACTACTTCGTCATCATCACCCATTCTTTCCCAAGCAGGCACCTATTCTGTCGCATACCAATTCCTTCTTCTTCTATCTCACCTTGACGGCCGAGTAATCTCTTCCGACTACTACTCTCTTATTCTTCATGACACTTCTGCCTCCCTAGAAATCCTTGAACGTCTCCCTCGTGTCAACGTTAATGTCCTTCTCTATATTTGTTCTTTCCTAAAGCACGCTATTGAACAAGGTTATAACAAAGAGTCAATAATTAATCAAGTTGCTGATAGATTGCTAGAAGTTCCTAAAACAAGTAAGAAAGATGGGGAAAAAGATAAAAGAAGGATGAAGTTTTGGAATGAAATGTTGGAGTAAAATATTTATGTATATACCTACCTACTTAATATTTGGTGTGGTTTGTGCATTCAAGCGTTTTCTATATGTCAACTACTTTCTACCGATAAATTTGTTGCAATAGTATTCTGGAGAGCTTTTTTTTTTAAATTATTACTGAGTGAGAACTTTCCACTTTGGTAACAGCATACAAGAAAAGTCGTAGAATCATTGTTTTAGAGTTTGAACAGAAAAGACAAAAAAAAAAAAAAAAAATAGAAATGATAAAACAACACAAAGTCTGAAGAGTAAACCATGCATGAAAATGATCTAAAATAAACTAATAACTAAAGGAAAAATAAACTGAATGAGTAGACATCAATATCAATTTAAAAGACCATATTATTCTCTCTCTCCCCTAAAACACTCTAGGCTTTCCCAACGTAGTTCCATTACCCACTGATACAACATCCATTTCATCAACATCATCCACCACAACATTTCCTTCCAACACTAAAGCATTTTGAATTCGCGCCCTCTCTCTTCTTTCTCTAATCTTCCTTTGAGTTTTACTCAACCCATCTTCTCCACCATCAATTCCCATCCCTGACACCTCCACATTCCCAATTGCTTCCAACACCAACTTCTCAACAACCTTCGAATGTCTTTTCCCTTCTCCATCCATCACCTTTTTCCCATCTTCAGAAACATGAGACCCTGCAAACTGGTTCAAAATATATCGAGAATTTCTTTGTTTCTGTCGTGCTCGCTTCTTGGAAATGGTCTTTGTTGTAACTCCTCCTCCAATTACTGATGCTGCCACCGATGAGGTCGACTTTCCTCGCAAAAGTTTACGACTGCGGGAGACTGACTTCTTGTGTGCCTTGAGTGCAAGTTTAGGGATATTGACTGAGTTAGGCATCTTGTGTGATAATTTTATAATAGGTTGAAATGAAAGGAGAAAGAAAATGGGAAAGAAAAAATTGATGGATTGGGAGAATTAAGAAGAAAAAAAAGAGTTGGGAGAAATACTTGCCATTTAGTACCTAAATTATATTTTAAGTTGTAAGTTGTAATTTCTAAAAAATTTTCTAAGTACTAAGACATATCTACTCTCCAAGATGTCATAAATTACATAATAAACTATAGAAAGGTACAAATTCAATTTTGGATAACTAATACAAAGAGAGGAGACTTGGACGATTGTAGAAAACAACACTGAAGATATCTATGCATGTATTGAGTACTCCTCCTGTTACATGGAAATACTTATATAATAGGTAGTACTGTATATGCTGAAATATGGTCCGCTATTTGTGCCTAGGTCGATTGGGCGTTGATGACGTTTACAGCCGAAGTAGATACAGTAGACACATCCATCCCCTCCAATCCAAGAAGACGATGAAGTAATGCGACACTGCAAACAATTCCAAAAAATGCAAGTCGTAGTAGTCGTTCAAAACAAGGTCATTATTATACATACATCGTATACTCTGTTGTGTATCCTTCCATGTCTTTTTGTCCTAACTTTCAAATCTGGGGAAGGTTATCCCGAAATACCTCGGTAAAGTTTCATTTACTCCCTCCAAATTTCACCTAGCCCTTACCGTTTATAGTAGTGATCCTATCGACATATAAAACCCCACAATTTACTATATCTATTTCATATTTAAGTCTTGCGATTTTTCTCCATTTTCCTTCTTCTTCATATTTTATATTCTCTTTTTCATTACAAATTCCTTTATATCGTCAATTGGATTATTACACACAACAATGGCTGATTCTATCCCTGAAATCATTATAGACAAGCTCTCACCTCGTGCTTTGGAGGTCATTGGAAAGGTCAAGAAGTTCATCGAAGAGGAATGTATCCCTGCAGACCGTATTTTCCACGCCCAAATTTCTGGCAATAAAGACGAAAGATTCTCTTCCAATCCTACTATCATGGAGGAATTGAAGGAAAAGGCTAAGGCCCAAGGATTATGGAACCTTTTCCTACCTAGCTACTACAAAGAATCACCTGGTTTTACCAACCTTGAGTATGCTCTCATGGCTGAACAAACTGGTAGATGTCATACTGGACCTGAAGCTTTAAACTGTGCTGCTCCTGATACTGGTAATATGGAAGTGTTTGCCAAGTATGGTAATGAATGGCAAAAGGAAATGTACCTGAAGCCTTTGATGGAGGGTACTATTCGTTCTGCCTTTTGCATGACTGAAAGATTTGTTGCTTCTTCTGATGCTACCAATATCCAATTACAAATTACAGTTGACGAGAAGACCGACGAATACATTCTTAATGGACGTAAATGGTACGCTTCCGGCGCTGGTGATCCCAGATGTAAAGTCTGGTTAGTTATGGGAAAGATTGTGGATGCTAATGGAAACGTTTCTTCACAAGATCCTTACCTTCAACAATCTGTTATTATTGTCCCCGCTAATACTAAGGGGTCTACTGTTGTTCGTGCTATGGGAGTTTATGGTTATGATGATGCACCTCATGGACATATGGAAATTGACTTTAATAATGTTCGTGTCCCTCGCAAGAATGTCGTTCTCGGAGAGGGACGTGGTTTTGAAATTATCCAAGGCCGTCTCGGACCTGGGCGTATTCACCACTGTATGCGTACATTGGGTGCCGCTGAGGAAGGTCTTCGTTGGATGATTCACCGTGTTCATGATCCTAGTCGTCGTGCTTTCGGAAAACTTCTTAAAGATCACGAAACTATTGTTTTTAATGTTGCTAAATCTCGTATGGAGATCGATTCAGCTCGTTTACTTGTGTTAGCAGCAGCTCACTTGATGGACAAGAAGGGACCTAAAGCTGCTCGTGTTGATATAGCAAAGGCTAAAGTCATTTGTCCCAATGTTTGTTTGACTGTGTTGGATCGTGCAATTCAATCATTTGGCGCTGAAGGTATTTCTCAAGATACTCCATTAGCATATATGTGGGCAGGTAACCGAACTTTAAGATTGGCTGATGGTCCTGACGAAGTTCATACTTTCCAATTAGGTAGAGATGAACTTAAGAGATATGGTGCGATTAAGGACCAATTTTCACTTATGACTAACAATATTGAAAAGAAGAAGAAAGCTTACAAGATTTAAATGAGCCTTATTATGAAATAGTAGTAGTAATATACCTATAAAAAATTAAATAAATATTGATAATTGTGTTAGATTTGGTTTACCTGATTTCTCCAATAAATTATATGGTTACGTAATATGTAGGTAAAATGTCCCAATGTTTGAAATTTCCTGCAAAACTCCAAAAATCACAAAAGTATCCACTAAATGTTAATGATTCATTTACTATCTTTCGCTTCAGCCAACCAACCAATTAATTTATTTAAGGAAAAAACAAAACCCGACGACAATACATACATCCACATTTTATTATTTATTTATTTATTATTATTATTTCTTTTTGTTCACCATTTGCTAAAGTTTTCAATTACTCACCTCCAACTTGGTAATATTTATTCTATTTTGCATGAATGGATCTACTAAGCGAAGCATACGTGCGGACAATTGCACTGATCGAAACGCTTACGGAGCGGACGAGACAACTTGATCAAGATTTAGACAAGTCCAGCACTGAAGAAGAAGCCATTAAAATAGCCAATGAACTAAAATGGGTTGAAGAAAATACGGTCATGGAAACGGAACGGATGAAAGAGTTGGTAAAAATTTATAATAAAGTTGTTGATGAAGAACGGAGGAAGAAAAAAGAGAAAGAGAAGGAAATGGTGGAAGGGTTGGCCAAATTGGTGGGAATGGAAATGGTTATTGGTGGTAATAGTAGTAGTAATAGTGAAGATGAATTTGGTATGTTTTGAATGGTGGTGATTTCTTTCGAGATATATGTGACTAATTGTATTTTGTTAGCAGACGAGAAATATGGAAATGATCTTTTAATACAAGGCCAAGAATTAACAATTGATCAAGTTTTGGGTAACGACACTATTCCTATCCTTAAACATCATCTTCACAGTACTAAAACCCACCAGCAACAGCAACAACGTAATACCACCAATCGACCCAAGAAACCAGCTAACTCTTCTTTTTCTACTGCCACAAAAGGTGGTATTAAAATTATTAACGAAGCACAAACCCTTTATAAACATTTACGAAAACTTTACAATCAGCCCATCGCCCTTCCTACTAGTGATACTAGTGGGTACGAAGAAATCAAGTTTGTGGTCGATGAATTATTTGATGAAAATTTTAAATTAGTACCAGGTATACTGGTTGAAGAAGAAGAAGAAGAGGAGGAGGATTATGATGATGCGGAGCAGGAGGAGAATGGTGCTGATGATGAAATGGTGAAATCACAAAAGACGAAGAAAAAATATCAAAAGAAAAGTCCCAAAAAAGTTGTAGAGTCAAATATTCAGCATGATGCGGTAGAACTTAAAGAAAATAATGGGAAAGCTGAAATAGTTACGTTGACTAAAAAAGGTCGGGCTCAAAAAGGATTATCCGAATCAATAGCTTTAGAATCTCAGAGCAACACGGTTGTCACTAACTCAAATACTTCCGATATGTCACAACCTATCAGTCAGGATGAACTTGATACATATAATCAATTGCCCTCAACGAATTCAGAAAAGGAGAGTTCATTACAGGATCAAAATGAAGTATTGGATGATCGTAACAAAATTAAATCATCAGCAGCTTCAACGACAGAAACAAAGAATGGTGATAATAGTCAACATGAAGAATCTGACAAGTTACCAGAAAGTAAAAATGATTATGATGACGTGATTCCAACGAAAGAACATAACGATGAGTCTGTAGTAGAAGTAGCAAGTAAGGAAGATGTAAGCCAAAAGGAGAAGGCAAGTGAGGATGAGCCTAAAAATACGGTTCATTCTAAGAAAAAGGAAAGTGCGACACAGGGTGATGACGATAAGTCCAAAAATCAAACTAACCAGCTTCAACCATTACAGGAATCACCACATCAGCAAGAAGAAGTAGAAAAAGAAAGGCCGAAACCAGAAGATAAAAATCTTATTAGCACACCACCGCTCAAACCTTCTTCCTCTGGATCTGTCTCATCTACTCGAAGTTCAGTTACTAAACGAGTCCGTATAGTGGAACCGCAAAAAGTTCTTGAATTCGAAATCGACAACATTGCCAAAGATCCAGGTTTTATCCCATCATCCCAAAAGGGTAATTTACTAACCAAACGTTCATCATCCAAAAAACATTCATTATCCTCATCCTCAACATTAACAACAACAACATCATCACCAGTACAGCAACGACGACGAAGCACCCGAACTCAAAGTCGTTTAGAAGAAATGATGGACAAAAATTTACCCGATGAACAAGACATGATTACAACATCAAGAGAAATTGCGGAAAGTAATAGAATTAAGTCACCACCAACCAAAAACAAAAAACCATTAAAATCAGTTATGAGAAAACCTAGTTCGAGAGAAGGGTACAATTATGATAATGAGCAAAATCAAGAAAAGAAAAGAAATGATTATAACAGTTACGACAACAATGAAAAAGAAGAAGATAATGAGAATGAGGTTGGTGGTTCGGAGATAAAGAAGCAGAAATCAAGGAAGGAAAAATTAAAAAGTCAATTAATGATATGGGATAAAAATTTGCAAGTGAATAAACAAAATTCTACAAGAAAATCTAGAAGATTACGATCCTACCCAGAAGAAGACAATGACAAACCCGTCATTAGCACCACTACCACTAGTATTACTACGAAAAAGGAACCAGAACGGAAAAGAAGATCAGGTTCAAGTTCATCTGCTACTACTAGTACCGATGAAGAAACTAATGATGACGTTGATAAAAAAGAAGAACACGTAGTAGTAGTAAGGAAAAAACGAAAATTAGTAAATAGTCGACAACAAAAGGGAAATGTTGTAAGTAGTGGTATTAATGGCATTAATGGCCTTCAGGAAAAGAAACACAAACGAGGACGTCAACAACAACAATTTGAAGATGATAGTAAAAAAGAAGAGGAAGAAGAAGAAGAAGAAGAAGAAGAAGAAGAAGAAAAAATTACTTTAAAACGAACCAAAGCCAACCCACCCCAAAGACGGATTTCACCTAGATCATCACGCTCTCAAACACATACACCAGATAAATCATCATCACCATCAACCACTCCATCATCATCTAAAAAATCTAAAAAACCCTCTCCTTCTTCGTTATCTTCTTTGGAAGACTCTCGCAAATACTGCATCTGTCAACAACCTTCCATGGGTAAAATGATAGCTTGTGATCATCCCAAATGCAAAATTGAATGGTTCCATGCAAAATGTTTAAATTATCCCAAAATACCTAAAGGCAAATGGTATTGTTCAATGTGTGTAGAGAAATATGGGAAACCTTAAAAAACAGTTACTTTCCAAGGTTAGAGTGTGTTATGTATTTGTGTGTGTAGACTGCAATTTAATTAACTCAATTTTTCCTGGCTTTGATTGTTAGCAGGATTTATATTACTCGTTCATTCTTCTTATATAGCAAGAGAGATGAACATAAATTATGTAGCGTATTTCAATTAAAGTATTTTCAATAGTTGTTGTATTACTATCCAAATACTTAGTAGTAATTTCATGTATCTCTCACATGACAAATTATAACATTATTGTGGCATATTTTGTGTGTGGGGAGCTTTAAAAACCCCACTAAAAAATTAGATCCTTACACCTTTTTCTTCCTCCTTCTTTTCTTCAACTTCATTGTTGGACTCCTTTCTCATCACAACAAACACAGTCAGTAGTATCAAGGTGATACTATCTGACCTCTTTACTTCTATGGCTACTTCTGCTGATATAATTCACTACAGAATTCAACTGCATTCGGTTCAAATTCTCATTTTATTATATGCTACCAGCAATTAGAAGTCAGTTCTTTGTGATGCTGTTTTCATCAACAATTCTCATACAATCCCTTTTACAATTGATCAATATATTTGGAACGTTTTCTTCCAGCAACAACAATTGATCACTAATTAAGATACAACCTGCTAAGAAACTACAAA